>MDKI01103409.1:0-20192 GCA_005239505.1 Nicotiana paniculata | reverse complement strand
AAATATTAAGATTAGATATAACATTAATATTTATAGCAAAATGGTATAGACTTTGGGTGTGGTCAAAAAATAGTTGTTCACACTACCTATCTTCATGACTAACAACAACCTTCAACAAATATCAGATGACACAGTCAACCAATTCACTACTGAAGTGATTGAACTAAGTCATAATGACATTCAAACAAATGAAGTTGGTAATGTTCACAATGGTACAAAAGATTCAAATCAACAAAGCTTAAGTCTACCAACTGATCATACACAATATATTATTTCTGGAGCCTTACAACAACACACAACATTTGAGGTAGCAATTAAAACCTTATCCTCAGGAATTTTACCTTCAAATACTATTCATGTTCAATCATTTAGTTAACGAAATTCAACAGAAGAGACTTTGAGAAAATCAAATAGAGACAAAAGACTACCACTCTAGATGAAAGACTTTGTATCTTTAAACATTCATCAGGAAAATCTCTATGCCTTATCTAAATTTATAACATATGAAAACATTTCTCCTACCTATCAATCCTTTATTGCTGCATCTTCTTCTGTATCTGAACCTACAAACTATCATGAAGCTATCAAATATCCTAGATAGATAGATGCCATGAAGGCTGAGATTGAAGCATTAGAAAACAATCACACTTGGGATATAATTCCACTGCCTGAAGGGAAATCACCTATAGGGTGCAAGTGGATTTACTAAATAAAATATAAAGCTACAGAGGAGATTGAAAGATTTAAAGCCAGATTGGTTGCAAAAGGATTTAGCCAAAAAAAAGGAATTGACTACCAAGAAACCTTTTCACCAGTGGTAAAAATAAAAACTGTAAGATTTGTTCTAGCAATAGCTGCTGCTAAACATTGGCATTCACATCAAATGGATATATATACTGCATTCCTTCAAGGGGATCTAGATGATGAAATCTACATGGATTTACCTCAAGGATTTAACAGTCAGAGGGAGACAAAACTAGTATTTAGACTTATTAAATCCTTGTACGGATTAAAACAAGCATCAAGGCAATGAATGCCAAGCTAACTGAGGCTTTGCTGAAAGCCCACTTTCATCAGAGTCAATATGATCACTCTTTGTTCTCTAAGAAGACATCAGAAGGTATCACTATAGTTTTAGTCTATGTTGATGATATGCTTATAACTGGAGATAGCCTAAAGCTAATTGAAGACACTAAGACAATTCTACAACAAGTGTTCAAATGAAAGATTTAGGTGAACTCAAATATTTTCTTGGTATTGAGTTTGCAAGATCCAGTCAAGGAATCCTAATGCATCAGAGAAAATGTACTCTAGAATTGATTTTAGAAACAGTTCTGGGATCAACAAAACCTGCCATAACCCTTTTGGATTTCAACATGAAGTTAACAACAAGAGAGTATGATGAATATGTCAAAAAAGACAAGGATGTTATTTTTAAAGATGCAGAACTAGTGGATCAGAATCCTTATCAGAAACTGATTGGTAAACTTCTATACCTAACTATGAATCGACCAGATATATCATTTAGTGTCCAAATATTGAGCCAATTTTTACAGAAGCCTAAAAAGTCTCATATGGAAGCTGCACTCAGAATTGTAAGATATCTAAAGCAACAACTAGGACAAGGAATTCTTTTGTCCAGTAAATACAACAATGAAGTTACAACATATTGTGATGCTGATTGGGCAGCTTGTCCTCATTCTAGAAAATCTGTATCTGGTTATTTGGTCAAATTTGGTGAGTCTTTAGTCGCTTGGAAATCAAAGAAACAAACAATTGTTTCCAGAAGCTCAGCAGAAGCTGAATATAGGAGTCTTGCAACAACAGTAGCAGAGTTGATTTGGCTAATTGGATTACTAAAAGAACTAGGAATTAATGTTAAATAACTTGTGAATGTTTATAGCGACAGTAAAGCAGCTATGCAGATTGGTGCAAATCCAGTTTATCATGAACGTACCAAACATATTGAGATTGACTGCCATTTCATTAGAGAAAAGATCTTACAAGATTTGATCACAACAAAATACATTTCTACAAGAGATTAACCAGCTGACATTCTGACAAAAGGACTCAATCGAGTTCAACATGAATATCTCAATTCCAAGCTAGGAACTTTGAACATTTTTGCACTTCCTAACTTGAGAGGGAGTGTTGAGAAAGGTGTTACATAAATCATTAGAGGGTAGATTAGTCAATTTATTATACTCCACCAATAAGAATCAAGTAGGTGGTTAAGTTAGTTAGACAAGTGTAATATATAAACAAACATGTATACACACTTATTGAATAACAGAATAATTTTTCTGATTTAGTCATCTTCTTCTCTATTCTGTCTTCTTCCTCTTCTTCATTCTGCATTTACACCTCTCACTTCTTCTTATTCTTCTTCTTCTTCTTTATACAATTTCAGAATCTCATTCATCTAATCATATATGTTGATAGTGGCACATGATTCAAAAATTATTGCTATCATATACGGTCAGACCTCTCTATAACAGCATTCTTATATAACAACACTTCTCTATAAAAGCCAAGGTCTTTTTAAACCAATTTTTATGTTATGTTATAATACATGTTCTATAACAACACTTTGCTATAACATCCAAAAATATTCGGAACAAACGAGACTGTTATAGACTGTACTAGTAATTGTTCTGCTCTAATTCTATCCTTTCTCTTTAAGGGATTACTTGATTTTCCTATACTTTATATGGTTCACATTTACAAAAATGTGCTGCCTGTTGTGTGTGGAAAAAAGCTCTACAAAGTGCAAGGTGATAATTGATTTTCATCATGCAACTTATCCGACTACAAAGAGCGGAGACAGATAGAATAAACAAACAAAAATTAAACAATAAGCAGCCGAGGTAATCATCAAAAAGCTATTAACTGCTAGGATTATTTGCGTTTTCTCTCTCTCTCTCTCAATCAATTTTTAGGTGCTTAATCAACTCTTCCTTTGGCTTGTCTCAAGAGAGGTTTTTATTGGCGTGTTAAAATCACATAATATTTAGAGTCAGAAGCGAATTCAAAATTTAAAGTATAAAGTTATTATGACGATCTCGAATTATATATTCAATAATAATATGGTTCACAATCAAATATTTATAAATATTTAATAAATTTTTTAATACAAATACAAAATTTATATAAAAGCTACTGCGTTAAAAAAAACCCATAAACTTAAGGTTAGAGCCACCCTTGTCTAGTGTTGGAAAGAAGTTGGTTTGCTTAAGATCCAACTTATCATATAGTAATGGTTTGAACACATATATTTCAACAGCTCTTTATGGAGTAGTATTTGGTCTTTAGTTTTCATTAGCATATTTATTTGAATGTTCGGTCAATAAGATAATTAAGATCCTTGATTAAAAATAAAGGGTTATCATCAAGATTGAATTAATGGTGATAATGAGAGTGTCTCTTTAACAATTTAATCTAAATTAGTATTCTTGATTAGAGTACTTTACTATGAATAGGATATTAATGATCCAGATCAGTATTATGCAATTGTACAGCTTGCGCTAATTTTTAGTGCGCAGGGCAGAATCTGAACTATTTTATTTCTCAATAAAAGAAATAAAATGTAAAAGTAAATGTGGCTGCTGGGATTCGAGCCCAGGTCTCCACGGCCACAACGTGGAATTCTCACCACTAAACTACAGCCACTTTGTTATTACAAGTGCTTAAGTAATATGATTTATAATAAGAAAATACACAACCACACGTTGGAACTCTTTCCTCAACCCTATATGTTTATGAAAAAGGAAAATGTCCAATAATATCTTTAAACTATTGGATATAGCTTAATTCTGTCTTCCGATAACAAAATGGGCCATTAATATCCGTCATGTTAGCAAACTGGACCAATAATGCCTTCGTTCTGACGGTTGCCCACATAAGCCTTCTTAGAGGCATTAATTAGCTGACATGACATCGACATAAGCGGATCTCCCTTAAGCCCGATCCAATAACTCATTAGCCCGTAAAAAGAATACCCGATTATCAACAAATATATAGGATTAAAAAAGCTTAATGATTTTGCATCTCCATGGCTAAAACCAAAGCCATGATTTAGGGTTCAAAAGAAAAAAAGATATATGCAATCGGGTATTTACAAAACAGTCTTAATAAGATCACACGAGGCATTACACACCTGCTTAACACCAAGCTAAATCAACCTGATTCAAGATATATGCAATGGGGAAAAGTTCAGAACTCTCTGTAGATGAATTCAATTGGAAGATTGTCAGGCTAATCATGAATAATTATTGAGTACATTCAGACAAGGGCTAAACTTTACTCAAGTAAATGTTATTCTCATTAAAATAAATGATGCATCCTTTCCCAGACTATATGGTTCCATATGTTACCATATTTCACTTATAAGTGCACGTATAAACTCCCTCGTTACACCCCGCAGAGAATATTGAGCTAAAATAGTCCGTAGATACTCTTAGTACGATGTGATATTATTCGTTTTGGGCCAAGTTTATACGGTTTTCTTCAAAGGCCTCACATCATCAAGAGATCCCTACACTTTATATGTAGACTCCCAATATTTTCAGCTATCAATGTAGGACTTTATTCGCACACCCAACAGAAAAAACAAAAATAGTTTGCTTGTGAATAGGGAGACTAAAGACTTTACCTTGACATCATCCACAACAATATTGAGAAACAATATATCTTGGTAAGTAAAAGTCAATTCATCCATACGAGGGGTTCACCACAATCTACACTTACCCATTTCTATAATTAGAGAACTCTATCAAGTCAACACAAGGTTTATATAAATTTTAAGTTAGTTAATTTAGTGAACTGAACATGACCTACAAATTTGTTTATCTTCTTTCAAACAGGAGGTAAAATAGAACTTAATATTTGGACTTCAATAAGCGAGATGGAAGGCAGAGGGAAGGGTTCTTTTTAGGCCCCTTTGTTTAAGAAGTATGAATCAGAATATATATCTGATTGTTAAAATATTGTCTCTAAATTTGCACACTAGATAACTAATACAGTTTGTCTACTCCATCTATTTTAACTAGTTTGACTCATCACAATGTTTAAGGGGAAAAAAAAACTTTTGAAACTTGTAGGTTTAGAAGTTTAATGGATAAAACCTTCGTGGATCATAACAATGTATGATTATAAAAACTTCTTAAGGGTAAAACCAGTAATATGAAAAATTTAAATATTAGAAAACTAATTCAAAGTTGTAGTAGGAAATCAAAATTATTTAGGATTTGATATTTATTTATTTATGTCATGTCTAAATATGATTTATAGTTAGAAGTAATATAGGAATACACTTTCCTGTTTCTAAGTGAAATAGGTTTCGTACTATTATAAATAGGGGTATTAGTAGTTTATTTTATGCGTAGAGATCTGTGAGAATTGTAGAGAGCTTTAAAAGATTTTATAATAAAATATTTTCCTTCAAATTGGTATCAGAGCTTCTACGATCTTGGGAGAGAATCAAGCAGCTTTTCGGCTGGCGGCACTAGCCAATATGTGCCGCCCATTTGGCCATTGAGTATGTTGAAAAACGCCAGGCCAGTGATACATGCATAAGAAAAATCATGTTGAGAAGGAATGAAAAAAATTCAAGTTCAAGGAGACGCTAGCAAATATGGCACAAAAGTAACAAATATCTTCTCTAAAAGTTTGAGAGAGGTGGATTAAAAATAAAATTGCAATATTACAAGTTTAAAGAGGTGCAAGCAATTTTACACATAAGAAGAAATGAGCAGCTCCATTTCAGGTATTATGACTTGTAGGTGGGGTCGGAATTGAATTTCAGGAAGTTTAGAGTTGGATTGGAAAGAAAATTCTCATTTCAGAAGTCTTAAGTTGGAGAAATGGACTAAGATTGGAATTTTGAGAAAACGACCTCAGAATCAGGATTTGAAGGTTCCTGCAGGTTTGTATGATGATTTCGGACTTGGGCATATGTCTAGATCGAGTTTTGGATAACCCGGGAGCGTTTCGATGCATATTGTGGAAGTCAGCATTTTTGAAGGAATTTCCTAAGTTTGGCCTAAAGTGCATTTTAGTGATGTTGATGTCCGTTTAGGATTCTGAGTCTGGGAATAGCTTCGTATGGTGATTCTGGAGTTGGGAGCACGATCGGAAGTGAATTTAAATGTCTGTAGGTCATTTTGGAGTCATTTGGCTAAAGATAGAAATTTGAAGGTTTTTGAGAAATCCGACCGGAAGTGGAAATTTTGATATCGGGGTCGGAATGCGATTCCGGAAGTTAGAGCAGGTCCCTAATATCGAATATGACTTATGTGAAAAATTTAAGGTCAATCGGACGTGACTTGATAGGTTTCGACATCGAATGTGGAAGTTTGAAAGTTCTAAGTTCATTAAGCTTGAATCGGGTTGCGATTCATGATTTCGGCGTTGTTTGATGTGATTTCGAGGCTCGACTAAGTTTGAATGAGGTATTGGGTCTGGTTGGTAGTTTTGGTTGAGGTCTCGGGGGCCTCGGGCATGTTTCAGATGCTCAACGGGTCGATTTTTGCCTTGAGAGGGTTGTTGGTTTTCTGGTGGGAGTGCAGCAGGTATTTACTCTATGCGATCGCGTGAGTGGGTGTGCGATCGCATAGAAGGATTTGGAGGCTGCTTGGATTTGTCCTGTACGATTGCGGGTAGTTGATTGCGATCACATAGAAGGATTTGTGAAGGCTGCTGGATTGCCCTATGCGAACGCAGGGTCTGGTGTGCGAACGCATAGAGGAAAAGGGAGCTGGGGTCTTGGGGGCCCTTTGGCCTATGCGAACGCGGGTAGGGGACCGTGATCGCGGAGTGGTGGCTCGAGGAAGCTCTGCGAACGCGCTCATTGGTATGCGAACACAGAGAGTAGCTGGGGCCTGGGCAGATTAGTTTATAGGCGAAATTTGTGGCCATTTCTTCATTTCTTCCTTGCTTTGGTCGATTTTGGAGGAGCTTCAAGAGGGAATTTCTTCATGCAATGTCTAGGTAAGTAAGTTCCTCCCATTTTTAAGTTAAATACAGGATTATATGCAAGAATTAGACATGAAAATTGGTAGAAAATTGAGAAATCTTAAAGGAACCTAGAAAATGGAAATTTTGATTTTTAGCCACGAATTTGAGCATGGAATTTAGTGTAAATTGTATCTTTGAACTAGTAAAGCTATGAATAGGATTTATCTTCGAGAAATTTCGGATTCCGGGCACGTGGGCCCGAGGGAATTTTGGTCATTTCGTTGAGCGGAGTTGGGGCATCATATAATTTGGAATTGTTGCAAATATTAGAGTATATTTTTATTGGTTTGTCGTTGTTTGGATAGTTTCGGAGCATTGTGCAACGATTTGAGTCGTCGGAAGGGCTTGGAGGCCGGTTATGAAATTTTGGAATGAGGTAAGTCTCCTTTCTAACTTTGTGAGAGGGAATTGTCCCCCTAGGTGAACTAATTAAGTATGTGTTGCTATCTGCGGGGGCTACGTACGCACGAGGTGACGGGAGTCCATGCGTAACTACTATTATGTCATGTCCGGGTAGCCTAGGACCCACTAGCATGCCTTACCTGTTGTACCTGTGATCTTGTATGTGATATTAGACTGCTAACATAATCAAAATTGTAATTTAATGACTAAGGAATATTAGAGTTTATTTTCTAAATCATCTAAAAAGAGAATTTATTTCCTTCGCGGGCAATTGTATTTTCGGATAAGGTTGTGTTATTAAATATTATAAAAATTTGGCAAGTGAATTTCAAAAAAGGGATTTAAATACTATTTTGTGATTTTTTAAAAGAGAAATCTGTCATTGACTTGGTTACTTGTTTTCCTGACGTATTCAGGGTGGACTGTTGATTGTGCATGACTTCATGTGACCGCTTCGCAATTTACATTCCGCGAGCGGAGTCTTATTTTCCCCACTCTCATGGGAGCGGGCCGTACGCCACGGCGAGATTGAAAGAAATATTATGGTTCGGGCCGTTCGACCCTCGACAGTGCACAGAGATGATTATTATGATGGCTCAGGCCGGATCCCGTATGCGCATGCTAAATTGTTAAATGTTTTCATGATTTTGAAGTGATAAGATATTTGGGGGGAAATAAAGAAGAAATTGTGGGTTTATGATATTTGGGGGAAAACAAAGAGGAAATTGTTTATTTAAGATATTTTGGAAAATAATGAGAAAGTAGTAACTGTTTGTTTATTTCCAGTATTAATTACTTGAATTTCAGTGCCTTATATATATGCTGCTTTACTACCCTTACATGCATATCGTGTTTCTCTTATACTGTTAATTAATTTGCTGGCCTCTAGTGAGTGTCTAATTCGACCTCTCGTCACTACCTATCTGAGGTTAGGTGGACGACTTACTGAGTACACGTTGTTTTTGTAATCATGCTACACTTGATGTGCATTTTTATTGCACATGTACTTTCATAGCAATGTGGAGGATTCGGAGACTTAGGCGAGCTGCATTATCCGAAGGCGATCCGCAGCGGACAGAGTCTCCCTCGTTCTGTATTTGTTTTCATTTTGAATTTCCTAGTCCAATTTGTATTTCGGACAGGCTTTGTGATGATTGTATAAATTCTTAGAAATTGCTCATGTACTTGTGACACCGGGTTCTGGGATGTGTTGCGATATATTTGCTAAAATGTAGTATTCAAACCATTGTTTTACTTAACAGATTTTATTTGGTTAATATGTAATAAAGTGATAGGAAATGTTTTTCATAGATGTTAAAACATGAAAATTATTTCAATTAATTAATGATTGGCTTGCCTGACAATGATGTCCGGCGTCATCACGACCTTATGGATTTTGGGTCGTGACAAAACTCTTCTCTAAAAGTTGGAGAGAGGTTAAAAGAAAAATTGGAAGTTGATTACAAGTGAATCAAAAGTTGGGAGCTGGTGACAGGTGCATCAGCAATTGGACGTTGGTGACAAAGTGCATCAACGGTAGTTGAAGACAAGTATTTTAACAAATTTGGTTGTTGGTAACAAAGTGCATCAACAAGAGTTGAAGATAGATGCTTCAACAAAATTAGATGTTGGTGACAAATTGCATCAACGTGAGTTGGAGATTGGTTCTTCAACAAAATTGGGTGTTGGTGACAAAGTGTATCAACGAGAGTTGAAGACAGGTACAAAATTGGAAGTTGGTAACAAAGTACATCAACGAGAATTGAAGACAAGTGCTTCAACAAAATTGGTTGTTGGTGGCAAAGTACATCAACGAGGGTTGGAGACATGTGCTTCAACAAAAGTAGAAGATCGGAGAGAAGTACTCCAACAAAAATCGTATACAACTTTGAATTAAGGGAGAATATTGGAAAGCTAATTCAAAGTTGTAGTAGAAAACCTAAATTGTTTAGGATTTGATATTTGTTAGTTTATTTATTTCATGTCTAAATAAGATTTGTAGTTAGAATTAATATAGAAATATGATATCTTATTTTTAATTGAAATAAGTTTCGTACTATTATAAATAGGGGTATTAGTAGCTTATTTATGCGTGGAGATTTATGAAAATTGTAGAGAACTTTCAGAGAATTTATAATAAAATATTTTCCTTCATTAAAATTAAATTATTTTTAAATATAGCAATGTGTAATTCTTTTAAATAAAAAAATAAGAAAAGTGTGTCACATAACTGAAATAGGGAGTAATCGATAGTATAAGTTTTAAATAAAAAAATATTGTATCCATAAAATATTCAAGAGAATTAAGAACTTTGTGTTGTTGTAAAATTGTTTGTTTGATGAAGCACACTTTAAAGTTAACGGCATTAGTAGTTATAGATGATGGTGGTAGGAGGTGACAATAGTAACTTTATAATGGTAGGTAATGGTAGTTGTACGGTGATAGTGCACATAATAGAAGTGGTACAGATCATTAGTTAAGTAACATCTTAATAATTTTACAAGTCCAGACAAATTAGACCTACTCAGATTGAATAAGCGACTATAAAAGTGAAAAAAATGAACTTAATAAGGAATTTCATAAATAACATTAAATATATCCTTAAATTAAGGATTTGGTATAGTTGGCGGTGATAGTGTAGTGATTCTATCCCTCCCCTACGTTTTCTTTTTCCTTCCGCAAAAGGAAAACGAACGATGCATTAGAGAAGCTTAAATCCACAAATATGGTTGGTAAAATCAAGAATTTATTACTTGTATAAACCAGAAGCCAAATCAAATAGTTGAAACCATACAAATGTGAAATTGGTATATGAATATTAGATGCACTGACGTCTTATCGTTTGATGGTTTTGGGAAACTATATGAAAGTGCAATAGGGGGTGATTGAAATTCTTTTCTTTTCTTTTTCGAGGTAGTCGATAAACTTGCGTTCTAGTCGACAAAGCTTTTCAAAACTGAATAAGAAAATAAATTGCAGAAAGTAAATGACATAGAATGTTTTATACTGGTTCAGATTCAAAGGAAATCCTACGTCCAGTGGGTAATCTCTTTCAAGTATGAAGTGGCTTAGTACATATGGGTTGATGTTGTTATATACCAACAACTTTTGTCACTTTGTTCTTCTCTCTATGATACAATGTCTTACCAGTGTTCTTTTCTTTTTCTCTTCTCTTCTTAGTTACACAAGAAATATATAGCAGACTACATTGCTTGTTTGAAGTAGAACAAAGAGATTGAATTGGTTCGATCAAAGAATATCCTTTCTTGGTATCTTCTGTAGAATATATATGGCAAGTTGATCTGTATTCTTCACGGTGTGATAGTGTAATTATTGAACGATAACCCAAGGGAGTTGATTCTCAGAATCAATCAAGATGAGTTTATTCCAGAAATAGAATGGACTTTTCTTTTTGTTGCTTCCTTCATTTCCTTTTCCTTGTGAGACGATAAGATGAATATTCTCTGAAGATCTTTTATGTAGATGCTTGATCTTCTTGTGCTGGTTGATTGATGCCTTCTGTAAGAACGCGCGGTCACATCAATTGTACTCCATGATTCTTGCCTTTGGATCTTGACTTGTACGTTTGCCTCCTTTATTTTCGCTTTCAGATCTTGTGCTAGGATCTTTCCATTTATCATGACAATATTCTTTGGAATTGGTTTTCTGCAAGTAGAACTAAGTTATTGTCTATCATTAAAATCCAGATCTAAAAATCTCTCCCCTTTTGATGATGACAAAAAAACTAAATTTATTTTACTTCCCTGTTCTAGTCGGCTCCCCCTCAACTTGATGTGAGAGAAGTTGAGTACTTAGAGTCGATTCCCCCTCATTCAGATGCTCCCCCTTACTCAGATGCTAGTAATTGACTTTATCTAGTCGACTGAGCCGTATCCTGCAAGTTAGCATGCTATTTGACATTTGCTCAATTAGTCGACTATATATCCTGCATCCTGAAAAGTTAGTGTAATGTATTCTACTTCTCCTCCTTTTGCATCAATCAGAAAGAGGGCTAAGCAAGATTAGCTACTAGAAGATAAGATGAGCAGACAATACTTTAATTACAGTCATCCACTCCAAAGAAAATATGCAAAAGAAAATTATCTAGAGAGACCAAAAGAAATTGTCTAAATAGCCAACACAGATTAACGACAGGGGAAATAGGTAAGGGTGTTGCGGATAGCTTCTTTGAGGCGATCAAAACTAGCTTTCAGTGTGACTGAGACTCCATCCACTCAATCATGCACCTCCTTGAAAGCTTCCAGTGTCTTTACTGCGTTTTTCAGCACCATAGCTCTTAACTTGGACATTTCAAATCCTGTTTCCTTTGAAATTGCATAGATATCTCCAACTGAGATCTGAGTGGCCAACAGTAGTTTTTTGACGACAATCAGCTTGTCATCAAGTGCATCTTTTCAGGCAACTCTGGATTATTGATGGTAGTCTGAGGGGTATCAACCTTTACCTTGGAACTAGAGGGGATTGCTTTGGCTTCAACTTCGTGCTTCTTTACCTAAGTACCATTCACAACGACATATCCCATACTGACAAACGACCTATCCTTATGGTAATTGGAAACAGATACATAGGGATAGTTAGAAAGAGGGATACTGAAGGCCCGAGGATGTGAATAATGACCATCCCGTAGCTTCAGCATATTCAACCATGGAATTTAGTACCTAGGAGGACAGTTTACCTTATGCTTGGTGAGAAGACAGTATACCAAAAGGGTGTCCCTTTGAAACAGAGTGGTGTAGGAACCAGTTCTAGGAAGAATGTGGTGGAAGCAATGTGGGCAAGCATACAGGTTTCAAAATTAATGTCACTGGGTCCTAATTGGTTTGGCAGGGGATCAGATAGGGAATCAACAAGACATTCTTTGGCTTGTTCAAACGACACTTCAAAATTATCAGGCCAAGAGTATTTAAAAAAAACAGAATGACCATAACTTTTACACTTAAAAATAGCATCAAAAGTAGAACAATCTATAATAATACGCTAACCTAGCACAAGTGACTCAATTTTATCAGATTTCTAGGAACAATGACTTGCATAGAACATGCGAACCAAATCTTCGAAGGGTTATGGCAAAGAAATTTTCCCAACCTTCAAATGTTAAGAAGTATTTTACCTTGAAATTTAGGGCTTCCATCTCTTCCAAGTTGATGATCTTTCCATGAGCAATTGTCTTGCCTTTGAAGGAGATGAACTTATCTCCATTGGCCAATAGTTTAGTTCGGACTCCAATGCACTGTCCAGGTCTATTTTCACCTTCTTTGGAGTGTACGCTATTGCTCCTTCTTCCATGGGTCGCTTTCCTAATGCCTTTTCTGCTTGAGCATTGTCAAAGATGATTTCTTGAGAAGACGAGAAACCCTCAGAGTGGTCAGAGCCAATAGTGACTGGCTCTAATGGTTGAAAAAGGATTTTCGCTTTGGACCGGGTGCTTTTGCGAGTGGAAGCAGAGGGAATTTTTGAGGCTTTAGCCATTGGTGAGGATGATTGAAGGGTGTATATAGAGAACTTCAGATGAGAGGCGGACTTATAGAGGTGGAGAGAGGAGTGAAGTGACATGACTGACAGGCCAGAGTAAGGCAAGAGACGTGACTGATTGATTCAATTTCCATCTCGATAAACCAAAAAGGCGGAAAGAAGGGCAAAAAATGGAGGCGCATAATTAATGCAACAAGCAGTAATAATAAAATAACACAGTACAAAAGATCTTTTACCAAATGTTATTTGACATGCAATCTTTCAAGTAAAACAAAAATTAAAGCCTTATTTGGAAAAGGTAGTAATGCTAAGTAAATCCCTAAGGGTTTGAAACCTATCCTCTAGAAGAGGCTTAGTAAAAATATCAGCTAATTGATTTTTTGTGTTAACAAAAGATAATTCAATGTTATCCTTAAGAATATGACCTCTAATGAAATGATGCTTGATATCTATATGCTTTGCTCTAGAATGATGCACAAGATTTTTTGAAAGACATATAGCACTAGTATTATCACAAAAAATTTTAACAGGCTTAAAAGAAAGATCATAATCACTTAATTGATGAGTCATCTAAAGTAGTTGAGCACAACATTGTCCAATGGCAATGTATTCATCTTCGGTTGTAGATATTGCAACTGATCCTTGTTTCTTACTGTTCCGAGATATAAGTGATTGCCAAGTAGTTGACAAGTTCCACTTGTGCTTTTACTGTCATATTTATCATTAACAAGATCTACATCTGAAAAACCTTCAAGCTTAAAATTTTTAAGGAGTGGATACCATAATCCTTGTGAAGTAGAGTCAATAAGGTATCTAATAATTTGCTTCACGGTAGTTAAATATGACTCCTTTGGAGCTGCTTGGAACCTGGCACATCTGCATATGCTAAATATTATGGTAGGACGACTAGTAGTTAAATAGAGTAGAGATCCAATCATTCCACGATATTTTGATTCATCTATTGATTTTCCTTCTTTATCTTTGTCAAGAGATGTAGCTGGACTCATGGGAGTCCCAATTGCCTTGGCATTGTCCATTCCAAATTTTTGTATTAGCTCTTTTGTTTACTTTGTCTGACATATAAAGATCCCTTCATCTTATTGAGAATTCCCTACATAAAACAGGGTTAGCACTTCCAAATATGATTTCATTAACATAAATTTGAATAATGAGATTTCCAGAAGATGATCTTTTGATGAAAAGAGTAGTGTCAATCTTACCTCTAAAAAATCCATGACTAACCAAAAATGAGCTTAGTCTTTCATACCAAGCTCTAGGTGCTTGCTTTAGCCATAGAGAGCCTTAGTCAACTTAAACACATGATAGAGAAACAATGAGTTTTCAAACCAGGAGGTTGTTTAACATAAATCTCCTCATCAATGAAGCCATTTAAAAACACACTTTTAACATCCATTTGAAATCATTTAAAATCTTTAAAAGAAGCATATGCTAAGATACAAATTGATTCTAATCGTGCTACCGAAGAAAATGTTTCATCATAGTCGACTCCCTCATGTTGAAAATAACCCTGAGCGACTAGCCTTACTTTGTTCCGGATAACTTTACCTTCTTTATTTAATTTGTTCCTGAATACCCATTTGGTTCCTATGATTGCTGCATTTTCTGGTTTGGGAACCAATGTCCAAACTTGATTTTTATCAAACTGATCAAGTTCTTCTTGCATAGCATGTACCCAACTTGAGTCTTTCAAAGCTTCATCAACTTTCTTTGGCTCTATTTGGGATATGAGTGCGATGTTAACTTTTTCTTTAACACTCCTTTAATTTTCATTTCATTAGTTGGATTTCCAATAATGAACTTCTGAGGATATTCCGGTTCGCTTCTCCGCTCATTTGTTACTGCTTCAATATGTTGATTAGTCGACGCATTCTAAGGTTGATCATGCTTACTAATGTATTCATTAGTCGACTGTGGGGTTTCAGTCATATTGTCAGCAGTTTCTTTTGAAGTCTTATGTTCACTGATCTTTGGTTGATTTTGACTAATCTTTTCATCACCTGCAAAATCTCCTTTCTCAGCCAAAGAGTTATTATCATAAAATATATCATGAATTGATTCCTCTATGCATATGGTACGCTTATTATAGATTCTACAAGATCTACTGTTATTCAAGTAGCCAAAAAATATACCTTCATCACTCCTTCGGTTAAACTTACCAAGATTATCCTTGCGATTGTTGTGGACAAAATATTTACTTTCAAAGGGGTGAAAGTATCCAATATTGGGTTTCTTACCTTTCCATAATTTGTATGGAGTCTTCGTCAAAATAGGTCGAATTAAGCACCTATTGAGAATGTGACAAGTTGTGCTAACTGCTTCTGCCCAGAAATGATTTGGGAGGGAATGTTCTAGTATTATGGTTCTTACCATATCCTACAGAGTTCTGTTCTTACGTTTCACTACTCCATTTTGCTGTGATGACCTAAGTGCTGAGAAATTATGTATGTATCCTTGACCGTTGCAGAATTCTTCAAAAGCTCTGCTTTCAAATTCTCCTCCAAGATCACTTTGAATAGTTGCGATAAGATGCACCTTTTCTCGTTCAATTCTTTTATAGAAAATCTTAAAGTTTTTCAATGTTTCATCTTTATGAGATAAGAAAATCACCCATGTAAAACGTGAGTAGTCATCAAAAGTAACAAAAGCATATCGTTTACCTCCAATGCTGGCAATTCTAGTAGGTCCAAATAGGTCCATGTGAAGCAATTATAAAGGCTTGGTAGTAGACACAATGTCCTTGGTTTTAAAAGAGTTTTTAGTTTGTTTACCAATTTGACATGCATCACATACATGATTTCTAGAAAAGTTGAGCTAGGAAAGACCAATAACTAAATTATGCTTGGAGAGCTTCTCAATTAGATACACGCTTGCATGACCAAGTTTTTTATGCCTGAGCCATGGATCATCAGATATGGATGCTAAACAAAGATGGCTATCTAGATTTTCAATGCCATCAAGAATGTAGATGTTTCCATACCTTTTACCAGGAAGAATGATCTTACCTGCCTCATCTTCAATAGCACATCCTGTTTTCTTGAATTTAACTTCGTACCCTGAATTACACAGTTGACTTATCCTTAGAAGATTGTAATTGAATCCATCCACAAGATATACCTCTATAATGTCGCAATTATTGTTGAATGGAACTGTGCCTAGTACCAACTATCTTTCCTCTTGAATCATCTCCAAATTTGAGATTTCCTCTTAAATACAATTTTCCTTTATGACTCTTTCTGTGGTGTTCCTCGCTTGTTTCACCTCGTGCTATGAAACAATTTTTAGTATCTTCCTTGCCTTCATCGTCTGATGCATCTTTATTAGTCCAGCAACCAGAGTATATGTTCATGTCGTTTTTCAAAATGGTCAAGAAGCACAAATATTTCTTCATGTTCTGAACAATCTTGTCACTCTAGCTTCCGAGGGATTTGTTTTATATTGAACCCTATGGAAACTTTTCTTTTAAGATTTGGGCATTCAGCTTGAACATGCACAAACCTTCCACACTCGAAACACTTTCCGTCATTCTTGTCTTGTTCATTGTATTGCCTGGTTCACCTAGATGGAATCCTTCCCCTACTTGTGTTTCTATACCTTCTCATCAATCCATCCATGTTTCTTGATACCGTGAAAATTTCTTCTTCAAGAGCTTCTGGGTCGTTATCAATATCATTTTTAGGTCCTTCAGTTGTAGTTTTGAAGGGAACTATTTTCTTCTTTTCTTCCTGGATTGTTTTATTGAGATGGGTTTTCTCCAATGCTCTAAGATCTCATCGTAGTTCATCATATGAAAGTTTGTTTAGCTCTTGAGATTCGAGTGTAACTACTTTTTTCTGCCAAGTGGTAGGTAAACTTCTTAGGAATTTTTGATCTTGATCACCACTTGAGTATGGTTTATCAAAGACTTTTAGATCTCCAATGATTTTGTTAAATCTTGCGAACATTTCCTCAATGGATTATTCTTCTTTCATTTGGAAGAGTTCATGATCATGAACCAATATGTTTATCCGAGTTTCTTTCACTTTGTTGGTTCCTTCATAAGTGACTTCCAGTTTGTCCCACATTTCTTTGGCTATATCATAACTTCAAATTTTCTCATACTCTTCTCCACTTATAGAACTATAGAGCAAGTTTCGTGCCTTAGTGACCGTCATTTGCTCGTCTGTGTATTCATCTATATCTTCAGGATCGGTAGGTGGTTGAGCTGCTGCTGGTAGTGGATAGTTTCCCTTTTTGATAACGCGCCATACTTTGACACCATAGGATTTTGTATAAATTTCCATTCGCACTTTCCAATGAGAAAAGTGTTGTCAATTGAAATATGGTGGCCTGACTTGCGATGTTCCTTCTTGAAAGAATACTCTAACAGTTACTTTATTTTTCATGATCTTTTCTCACAAGCTGTTAAGAAAAAAGTGTAAGACCTGCTCTGATACCAATTAAAAGTGCAAGACAGTAGGTGAATTATAATTTTTTCTTTTCTTTTTCGAGGTAATCGACTAACTTGTGTTCTACTCGACTGGGCTGTCAAAATTGAATATAAGAAAATAGATTGTAGAAAGTAAATGAAACATAAATATTTTATACTGGTTCAAATTCAGAGTGAATCCTACGTCCAGTCCCTTTGGGTTGCAAGGTGATCTCTTTCAAGTATGAAGTGACATAGTATAGATGGGTTGATGTTGTTGTACACCAACAGTTTTTGTCACTTTGTTCTTCTCTCTTATAATCGATACAATGCCTCACCGATGTTATTTTCTCTCTCTTCTCTTCGTAGTTACACAGGAAATTTATAGCAGACTACAGTCCTTGTTTGAAGTAGAAAAAAGAGATTAAAATTAGTTCGATCAAAATATATCCTTTCGTGGCATCTTCTGTAGAATATATATGGTGAGTTGGTCTCCATTCGTCACGGCGTGATAGTGTGATCGAACGGCAACCCAAGGGAGTTGATTCTCAAAATCAATCAAGATTATTTTATTCCAAAAATAGAATGGACTTTTCATTTCGTTGCTTCCTTGACTTTTTTTTCCTTGCGAGCCGTTAAGATGAATGTTCTCTGAAGATCTTTTGTGTAGATGATTGATCTTCTATACCATACTGATTGATTGATATTCTTATGCTGGTTGATTGATGCCTTCTATAAATGGTTAATTCAAATATCCAGTTATCATAGAACGCGCGGTCACATTAATTGTACTCCTTGATTCTTGCCTTTGGATCTTGACTTGCACATTTGCCTCCTTGATTTTTGCTTTCAAATCTTCTGCTAGAATCTTTCCATTTCTCATGACATCCTTCTTTGGAATAGTTTCTTGCAAGTATAATTAAGTTATTGTCTATCATTAAAATCCATATCTAATGCTATAGTCGTGGATTGCAAATGGTTTTCGAAAACCAACTGAATTATTGTATTTTTGGGGCTGATTAGAAAGAGAGGGTTAATTTTTCAAAAAAAAGAAAAAAGAAAAAGAGTCACAAAAACAAATTTTTGTAATTAAAAAATGTATCAATAATATCAACAAATCATGAAAAAATTTATCCGAACAACATTATTAATTGGAGACCTGGCCAATAAATATTACTCTCCGAGAGCATGCGGATATAAAGTGATGATATCGAGTTCATCTTAAGCCATTACTTTCGATAAGAAACATAAATTTATATGTAACTATCTATTAAAATAGCAAAGATTAGTGTTATTACCCCATACTTTTAAACATATAATGAGTTAAATGCTAAGAACCTTAAAAATTGAATATATAGAAATTAAATCTTAAATGTACTTTTGTATGAGAGACGTCATTCGGAAAGGCAACTAATATAGTAACCACCACTTTCAAGGAAATGGTTCAACATTATTGTTTACGATTTGAATAGAAAACATAATTCTATAAATATCTGTCGTATTTATTTTTAGAAAAAATTAACATGAAAATAAAATATTTGTTATGCTCATGAACTGGTCAACTCTTTATTTTTGGTTGCGGAACCCCCTATACTTGATAAAAATGTTGTTACACGGTGATTAGTCAATTGTTTAGAGGAAAAAGTTCTTCGGGCAATCTAACACATATTACTGATCGATTATTTGGCCCGATCAAAACAACCTAAGAATAGTTGTGCTTAGTCTATATGTCATGTAGAACACAATCCTCCTTGTCAAAAAATAAGTCATTCATTGGCTCATGGCATATTCAAAGACAAATGAGGTTCACTTGCAGCTTGTTTGGATGGTTGTTACATATCGTTTCATAATGTATCGTATTGTATTTTACTGTATCGTTTGTTAAATACAATGTTTGGATAGATTGTATTGTTTATCACCGTTTCATGATATCACGCATTAGCAATATGAAGAATAAACTTGCAATATAAAGAGAAATTATGATACAGGGTAGAATTATGATATAAAAAGGTAGGGTAAATAACAAAATAAAATTATTTAATAATAATGAAGGGAGATTGAGAGAAAAAGACAAGATAACGACGCGACCACACCAAATCGATCGTTACATAAAGTGCCACATTTCGTCGTTATGTAACGACGGATTTAACAATACGATATAATAAAATTTAAGTAACAATCAAAACAAATATCGTATTTAAAGCAACAATTCGATACAATACAATGGGTAACAACCATCCAAACAAGCTGTTATACACATCACAGAAGCAAGAAATCCCAAAATTTATATCACAAATATAACAAACTTCCAACTTACAATTCCTTCAATCATTCTTGCCTGAAACATAAAAACAATATATCCTAACATATATGGCTCAGGCTATGGCTTCTATGGGTGGACTAACAGTCCCAGGCCAAACGGTCTTTATGTAGGAATCGATCCCGGACCAAGCCCGCGGGCTAAATGGGCCTAACGGCTAATTTGTTTTAAAATTATATAGAAGTTAGATGCAAAATATGTTAAAAAAAATCAAAGGCAATGTCTTGTAAATTTTATTATAAAATTGTGACCTAAAGTTTTTAATTCAAATTTAAAGACAAAAATACTGTAAAGAGATTTTCAAAGTAATGCCTTGTAATGTTATTATAACGTTAAAAAAATATGACAATATCTTTGTTAGTCTTCCTCCCCTTATGGAATGAGCACAACAAGGTGCTTATACCACCATTGAGAAGAAAAAGAAACTAATCAAGATGTACCAAAATACAAGTTACATAATACATATGTAATAATGGAAATCTTATATATACTGATTAACTCAAGAGTTTTAAAATTTATTTAAATAGTTAGTGGGTC
>ML351593.1:43879-151677 GCA_005239505.1 Nicotiana paniculata | reverse complement strand
AGAACTGAGTTTTAGTCTAATTGGTTCATTAACTTCTCATTATTGACTGATTTTAACTTGTTTGGATTTTGGTCGACTAATGAGAGTTAATTAATTTGTTAAAATTAGTCAGTTTTCTTGTATTAAACACGTTTAAGTTTCACTTGAACCTAGGAGGAGTCAGTTTGTTTGAGTTAGTTGAATATACCAATCTTAAACTAAAAGTTGAAATTTAAACTGTGATTAATTGGAAGTTAATCATATAATTGAGACTAATCATAGGCATCAAAATCAAGGCTAAATCAAACGACAGAATATGAACAAAACAACAAAACATGAACAAAAACAAACAATAGGGGCAGCTTTTACTAACACACTTTTTAAACTATGAATTCAGGGAATTAATCGATCAATTGTTCGTTCTCGTTTATTGACAGAAGTTAATCAAGATAGAAATGTCCAGAAATTAATAGAGAAAGGAAACTATCTAAACAAAACCTAATGCTAATCTTGGTCATGCAAAACTACTACATTTAACAGTTAAATCATACAAAATAGTGACAAAATCTAAACTAAATGTATTTAAAAAAAACAGAAAACATGAAAAAGGAAAAATACAGGGAATCAGTAAGCATCTAGGGCTTATTTATGCTGACAAATATAGAAAAGAAATGGAAGTACCCGTTCGAGGGGTCTGGACGAACTCCGGCGACTAACCGGAGTTAAGCCGGACTATGGAGACTTTCAAAAGTGACCTTTACTCACATGAATCGACGGCTCTTTTCAAAACCCATCGACTCATGTGAGTTTGAGTCACAGAGTCACCTGGATTCGCCATTAGCAAACATTATAGTTCTGACCACTTCTTAGATCTGGAATTGATGGGATTCGAGTGGGTTTTGGGGGAAACTAATGGTGGGATGGGGTTAAGGGGACGGAGAAGACCATAGGGTGAAGGTTTGGGGTTGATTGGAGGAGGTCCGGTGGCCGGACGGCGGGGGGATTCCAGGGCGGCTAGGGTTTTTAGAGAGAGGAGAGAGAGGGAGCCGGGTGGAGGGGGGGTTAGGATTTGTGAAATATAGGGGGTGGGGTGCGATTTGGACATATATATAGTTCAGGGGTGTGGGGTTTGGAACCGTTGGATCGAAATGATCCAACGACTGGGGTTTAATGAGGGCGAAACGGTGTCATTTGGTTTTTATGGGGGACAGGCCGGGTTAACGGGTTTGGGCTGGGTTGTTTGGGTGTTAGGGAAAAAGGATTTGGGCATGGGCAGCTCTGGCCCAGGTCTGATTTTAACTCTTTTTTATTTATCTAAAATCAATTAGTTAAATTCAACTCTAATTTAAACCAAGGAATGTAGTAATTAACTTAATCCTTATTTATTTACGGATTAATCAAGAATGACACGACCAATTCTATATTCCTAATTCAACCCGTGTTTTATCGAATAAAAGATGATTAATTTCTGTAGTAATTAGTTACTAAAAACTACATTACGTCAGATATTCGTCATTTGTCTACCATTTAAATAATTATAACCAATAACTTCATAATGCTGAATTTCAATGATTTTTGAAAGATGAATTATGGATATGCAAGCAACAAAGATAATTCACAATTAATTACTGAAGAATCAATCAATATTCATAAAATCAATTGATTTATTGGGATTTTTATAGGACGATACGGCGAGTAAAAATCACATGCTCACAGTCTTCATTGATGACATTTTAATTTACTCACGTAGCCTGGGGGAGCACGAGCAGCATTTGAGCGTTGTGCTCCAGACTTTGCGAGAAAAAATATATGCGAAGTTCTCCAAGTGTGAGATCTGGTTGGATTCTGTGGCATTCTTGGGGCATGTGGTATCCGAAGAAGGTATCAAGGTCGATCCTCAGAAGATCGAGGCAGTTCAGAGTTGGTCGCGTCCTACTTCAGCAACAAAGATCAGGAGCTTTTTGGGCCTAGCAGGCTATTAACGCCGATTCGTGGAGGGGTTCTCTTCTATTGCAGCTCCATTGACCAGATTGACTCAGAAGAATGCCCCGTTCCGATGGTCTGACGAGTGTGAGACGAGCTTTCAGAAGCTCAACACAGCATTGACCTCAGCACCAATTCCAGTATTGCCTTCCAGTTCTGGGATGTATACAGTATATTGCGACGCTTCGCGCCTTGGCTTGGGGTGTGTGTTGATGCAGGAAGGGAGAGTTATTGCTTATGCTTCACTCCAGCTGAAGGTTCATGAGAAGAATTATCATTTGCACGATTTGGAGTTGGCGGCAATTGTTCATGCTCTTAAGATTTGGAGGCACTACTTGTATGGAGTGTCCTGTGAGGTTTATACATACCAACGTAGCTTGCAGCACTTGTTCAAGCAGAGTGATCTTAATTTGAGGTAGCGCAGGTGGGTTGAGTTGTTGAAGGATTATGATATCACCATTCTTTATCATCCGGGAAAGGAAAATGTGGTAGCAGATGCTTTGAGCAGGAAGGTGGATAGTATGGGTAGCTTGGATTATATTGCGGCATAGGAGAGACCTCTAGCCTTGTACATTCAGTCCTTGGCCAATCGCCTGGTGAGGTTAGGACTTTCAGAGCCCCGTCGGGTTCTTGCACATGTGGATACTCAGTCTTCGTTATTGGGAGAGATTAAGGCTTGGTAGTATGATGATCCGTGTTTGGCTGAGCTACGAGAGATAGTGGTTCAGGGCAGGGCCAAGGAGATTACTATTGGCGAGGATGGTGTTCTGGGAATTCAGGGCCGCTTATGTGTTCCTAATGTTGATGGCCTGAGGGAGAGGATTCTAGAGGAGACACACAATTCTCGGTATTATGTTCATCCTGGTGCTATGAATATGTATCATGATTTGAAGCAGCATTAATGGTGGAGGCGGGTGAAGAGGGTCATCGTGGAGTATGTCGCTGGGTATCTTAATTGCCAGCAGGTGAAGTATGAGCACTAGAGGCCAGGAGGCCTACTTCAGCAGATGCCCATTCCTGAGTGGAAATGGGAGCGCATCACTATGGACTTCGTGGTTGGGTTGCCTCGGACCTTGTGGAAGGTTGACACGGTTTGGGTAATTGTGGATAGATTGACCAAATCGGCGCATTTCATTACAGTAGTTACTACTTATACTTCTGAGAGTTTATCCCAGATCTACATTCGGGAGATAGTCCGGTTGCACGGTGTGCCGGTGTCCATTATATCAGATCGAGGTCCTCAGTTCACCTCGCATTTCTGGAGAGCATTGAATAGTGATATGTGCACCTAGATATATCTCAGCATAGCATTTCACCCTCAGACTGATGGCCAGTCGGAGCGTACAGTTCAGATATTGGAGGACATGCCCAGAGCATGTGTGATTGACTTCGGAGGTCAGTGGGACCAGTTCTTGCCTTTGGCCCAATTTCCTTACAATAATAGTTATCAGTCCAGCATTGAGATGGAACCATTTAAGGCTTTGTATGGTCGGCGATGTCGTTCTCCTATCGGGTGATTCGAGCCCGGCGAGGCTAAGTTATAGGGCACCGACCTGTTAAGGGATGCTTTGGAGAAAGTGAAGTTGATTCAGGAGAGGCTCCGCACAGCACAGTCCAGACAGAAGAGTTACGCGGATCAGAGGGCGCGTGATGTATCATTTATGGAGGGAGATAGGGTCATGTTAAAAGTCTCGCCTATGAAGGGTATTATGAGGTTTAGGAAGAAGGGCAAATTAAGAGCGAGGTTTATAGGTCCCTTCGAGGTGTTGAGGCGAGTTGGGGAGGTCCCTTATGAGCTGGCCTTGCCTCCTAGTTTATCAAGAGTTCATCCAGTTATTCATGTATCCATACTCCAGAGGTACCACGCTGACGTCTCTCACGTGGTTGATTTCAGCACTATTCAGTTGGATGAGAGGTTGGGCTACGAAGAGGATCCAGTTGCTATTATTGATAGACAAGACCGCCAGTTGAGGTCCAAGAGAGTTTCTGCCGTAAAGGTCTAGTGGAAGGCCAACCAGTTGAAGAGACAACCTAGGAGTCCGAGGAGGGCATGCGGAGCAGATATCCACACTTATTCAGCACTTCAGGTATGATTCTAGACCCGTTTGAGGATGAACGTTTGTTTAAGAGGTGGAGAATGTAACGACCCGAACGATTGTTTTGCGTTATCGGACCCTGTTCCCCTAAATGAAACTTCCCATAGCGGCTTATTGTGATTTATAATTTGCGGGGGCGGGTGGTCCGGGATTAGGAAGTGTTTAGAGTGCTATAGGAACACTTGGCTCCTTAAGGTTGGCCTTTAAGGCCAAGTTTGACTTCGGTCAACATTTTTAGTAAACGACCTTGGAATCAAGTTTCGACGGTTCTGATAGCTTCGTATGATGATTTCGGACTTGGGCGTATGTTCGAAATGGGTTTTGGATTACCTGGGAGCGTTTCGGCGCCCAATATTGAAATAAGAGTTCCTTACGTTCTTATTTGTGGTTTGGGACGTGTTTTTGAGTTATCGAGGTCCGAACAGAATTTTGAGACCGGGAATGGTTCCGTTATGTCATTTATCTTGCGTGCAAAATTTGGTGTCATTCCCAGTAGTATAGGTCAGTTCGACGCGTTGTTAGCGAAATGAAGAAAACTTAAAGTGCCTAAGTTTGGTTCTAGGGGTTTTGAGGTGTGATTTTGAGTTTTAGAATTGTTTTGGGTGTTCCGAAGGCTCGAGCGAGTCCATATTATGATTTGGGACTTGTTGGTATATTTGGACGGGGGATCGGGTGCGCCCAGGTGCTCTCGGACACCACACGAGGCCAAAAACCAGGTGAATAAGCTGTTGGTGAACCTGTTCTGGTGTTGACCGCAGGTGTGGTTGCCTAGTCGCAGGTGCGGGACCGCTCCTATGGTCCCAGCCTCGCAGGTGCGACCCCCAGCAGGCAGCCCATTTCTCGCAAGTGCGGACAAGGTTCCGCAGGAGCGGAGACGCAGGTGCGGTCTCCTCTCCGCAGGTGCAAGCCCAGGCCTCCTCGTCCATTTTCGCAGGTACGAGCCTTTGCTCACAGGTGCGATACAGCAGGTGCGGTCCTCGAGTCGCAGGTGCGGAAACACTGTCAGACAGTGTGTTTCTTAGATACGGGATTCTTCATTATTTCTTCATTTCTTCCTCCATTAGAACACCTTAAGAGTTTGGGAAAAGGGCTCAACGACCCAACCACTGAAAGGTAAGTAAATTCTATAGTAAAGTGGTTAATGCATGCATTCTTAGTGGAATTTACTTAATTAGTGAAAATTTAGGAATTTGGATAGTAACCTAGGGCCTTCAAGTATTTAGCAAATTTCCCGTCAATTAGCTATGAAATTAGGTAAAAATAATGTATTAATGATCCTTAGGCTATGGGTGAGTGCTTCCTTCAAAAAAATTTGGAATCCGAGCATGCGGACCTGGGGTTGGATTTTGGGATTTCTTCAAGAATAGTGAATTTGACTAAATAATAGGAAAATTCCATGCTTAGAATATGAATTGATATATTTGTATAACATTTGGCTAGTTTCGAGTCCGTGGGTTTCGAGTTCGGAGTTTCGAGCGCATTCTTGACCCGGGGAGTAGGTGCAACACGAGGTGAGTCTCCATTCTAACCTTGTAAGGGGGAACTGTCCCCCTAGGTGATTTGAATGTTATATGTGATAATTGTGGGGGCTAGGTACGTGCAAAGTGACGAGAGTTTGTACGTAGCGGCTATTAATGTTATGTCCGGGTAGTTAGGCCCACATCATGCCTTGTGTTTTACGTGATATGAACTATATGCTTAATAAATTAAATATTACATGCGGCTTACTTCCCCTGAGATCATGAAATTTTAGAAAATTTGTAAGGAATTGTTTACTGAAAAATATTTTAAAAAGGAATAATGTGTGTGCATGTGACTGCTTCGCGATTTACATTCCGCGAGAGGGGTGTGGTTTCCCCCACTCTTATGGGAATGACCTGTACGCCACGACGGATTGAGAGATGCACTTTTGGTACGGGCCGTTCGATCCTCGGCAGTGCATAGATGTGAGTACTTTGTGGAGAGGTACACTTATGGTTTGGGCCGTTCGCCCTCGGCAGCGCACGGACATGACTATCTTATGACTCCGGCCGGTTGTCCTTACCCTGTATGCGCATGATTTATTTGATTTAATAAATTCATTGATATTGATTTGACAGATATTTGGGGGAAGGTGGAGTAGCAATTATTTTATTCATTCCTAATACTTCCTTTGATTTCAGTACCTTATATATATATTTGTTTCTTCACTGCCTTTACATGCCTACCGTTTCTATTATATTCTGTTAAATTAAATTGGTGGATCTTAGTGAGTGTCATGTCGACCCCTCGTCACTACCTCTTCGAGGTTAGGCGGGATACTCACTGGGTACATATATATTTATGTACTCATGCTACGCTTCTGTACTTAATTGTACAGGTTCTGAGGCTGGTGCATCTGGTTGTCGGACCGGAGCTTGACTTGATATTAGACGGACCTGACTTCACGGTGAGCTGCTTTTCCTCCTGGCGATCTCCGGCAGCACCATGGGGTTTTCTTTTTCTTATTTCCCGTCTATTTCCTTTAGACAGTGGGACTGTATATTATATCTTTTGTATATTCTGTTAGTATGCCCATAGGACTTGTGACACTAGTTCCAGGCACACATGTGATAGTTGTTATGGATTTCGGGTTTGTATATATACTGGCTCACGCCTCTTCATGACTGCCTTTGATTAAAAACTGGCTAATTGTCCTTGTCGATTCATGTTTTAAGTTTTAAAAACTGAGTATACGTTAAAGTGTTCAATCTAATAAGAAAGAACCTTTAGTAAATTGAGAGTTGGCTTGCCTGACCTCGTTGTTGGGCGCCATCACGACCTAAGATAGGATTTTGGGTCGTGACATTTTTGGCGAGGCAGTAACAAAGCATACTACGACAAAAGCGTGATCATGAAGATTAAGACCTTTAAATAAAAAATCACTGAAATGATAAACTGCTATGGGATAGTTAAATAATCTTTGGCTCGATGCCTGGTTCCTAATGGGAAGTGAAAACTTGTCACCCAACCAAAGACTATTTAACTATTAATGAGTTGTTTTCACAAATAAAGCAAGACCTCCAGTGTTCCGATTCACATACATCACATTCGAACACTAGGAGGAGAATAGTATAAGATATGACAGTAAGAATGCCACACATACTAGGGACTGCGAGAACCGGAAAGAATAATGTCTCATCAAGATCGGGGACTGCATGACCAGCTCGAAGAAATAAGTTGTTCAAGTTAGCCACATAAATTGGCAGTTTCTTTTTTCCTTAGAAAACGAATTCTTATGTACTTTAACTATAGAAGGAAAAAATGAATTCTTTTAATTTTTATCTTGTTTCTTGTCCAAACGATGAGTTGATTCTATCATTTGAAAGTTGACAAAAAACTTCAAATGCTTGTACCAGACTAAACAGGAGACGTCCTCTTAAAAATCACCTTAAACATAATAGGGAACCCTCATAGTAAAGGGTTGATTCCGGAAGAATTTATGCCCACAATCAGACGTTATTAGATGAAAGTATACTCGAAGCTTTAACTAATTCACTGCAAAAAATATGTATTTTGTACAACACTTAAGCAAAATTCTTCTTTATTTATCAAAATATATAACTCGGTAAAATGTTTAGCATAATTACAAAGTAAAAAAGAGGAGAGGAAGAAAGTATCTTAGACTTATCGTTGATGGAGCCCGAAGGGAGATAGGGTTCTGCACCCCTCCCCCCCCCCCCCCCCCCCCCCCCCCCCCGTGAAAAAACGCGGATCAGCTATTAGTTAGGGGCCTGGACCTTCATCATCATCTTCGTCAAAGTCCACTTTTGTTCCCGAATACTCAGAATGGTGCTCGAAGAGCCAGTTGCAGTGGGCTGAACTGGTAGACGTTCTCGAAAAGTTAGCTCCAGTTCTCATGCCTTGACGATGCAATCATCAATATCGACGATGCCCACTTTGGCCTCTTCCAAGGAATTCCTCCTCATGGTACATAGCATATGCCTTCTCAAAATAAAGGGAATTTTATTGGTACTAAAGTTTTTCTTTAAGTCGGTCAACCTAGGCCTGATAGTTGTCCCTCTCGTATCTCGTGGCACCAAGGATAGAATCAACATCACGAGTGGTAGATAGATGAATCATGTTTGGTCCTCTTCTCCTCGGTGGCATTGGCCTTCTTGGTTTTTTAGCTTAAATCTTCCTTCAAGTTATTCACTTGTTCCTCGGAGGCAGACTCGCGCTCGGTAGCAGCAAGTACATTATCTTAGAGCTCAACCCACTTAGCCTTAGCCTCTTGAAGTTGTGCATGTAATTGAGTGGCTTCTTGGATGTGGCTATCACTTCCTGTTCACTTTGCTACAATTGGGCCTCAAGTTCGCGCACCTTAGCAGCTTTTGCCTCCAACACCCGAAGGCGCGCAACAAGTTGGTCCCTTTCGGCTAACAGTTGATCCCATTCTCAGGCGAGTCCTTTCTTATCAATGATCAATTTTTGCAGGCCCTCAGAAGTAAGAAAGTTGTCCAATAAAGAAGAATATCAAGGCTAGAAGCAGATAACAGAAAACAAGTAATAAAAAAGCAAATATGGTAATATTGCTGCATTACGCATATAATTATTCAACAATCACTCCCCCAAAAGGAAGCATATTTCTTCTTATCTTTCTCTGAGGCCACCGACTTCAGGTAGTTTTCAAAATCCACCGACTTGAACAGTAGATGACACTTCTTCCAAATCAAAAGAGTGTCACTCCTCCTCCCTGGTGGATCTGGGGAAGGGGTGAGTAATTCTCCCCAAGTTTCCATGGTCGGGAGACCGGGGAGTAGAAGCACCCTCCTCCCGAGTGTCTCTGGCCGATGGAGAAGATGGAGTGGGTGCTGGTGGTGAAGGTACATCTGGTGTTGAGGGGTGTGAAGTTGTTGTTGTTGAGGGTTGAGAAGAAGTTGAGGAAGGAGTAGCGCTGATTATTGGTTTCTAATGTTCGAAGGCAGAGGAGGTGGGGGGTCCGAGCTCCTTGGACCTGAAATAGAAATAGGGGTTAGAAAGCGAGAATCAGCATCCTCTACTATATCCATATCGCCCCAAAGTTCTTGGACCTCATTTGCAGTCGGATTTTGAAGCACTCCCAGCTGAGCATCCAGTTGAGCTGATGAAGTTATTTTTCTCCTTTTGAGGGGATCCATTTCATCACTATCTTCTCCATCTTCCACAGAAACCACTATGGGCGGCTCAGTCGTTGCTGTGTATATTTTCTTATTTTGAGCCCCACCCGAGGAAGAACATCACCTTTTTTGTTGTTTGTTCTCTAGCTGGGGACTCCGAGAGGAAGCACCCTCACCAGAAGCAAGTCCTTTGGCATTGCTTTAGGAAAGGTCACTTTATAGGACCCTCGTAGCCTCCTCGGGGTCAGCCAAAATATCAGCCTCGAGTAGGTGATACAGACATGCGGCAGTGCTGAGTCAAGCAAAAAGTGGGGTTGGCAAAGTTACCTATTTTTCGTATAAAGACAAAAGGAAGAAAGACTCAGGTTACCGTGGTTCTTGGACTTCTACCTATATATTAGGGTCATTTCTTCCACCGGCGGGAATCTAGTGTTGTAATATCCAGAAGCTTCTTAACCCACTGGTCCAAGCCTTGAACCCATGGTGGTTCCCACTGGGTAGCTGAAACAAAAGAAACAAAGAGTTCAACAATAATGAAAAACAAGGTTTTCATGAAGAAAGGAAATGAGTCAAAAACTTACGAAAATGATTCCACGATTCAGGAAAAGGAAGAGTTATAATCGGGATGATGTCCCTGGTGGTGATGATGAAAACTCCATCTACCCACGATCATTGTCATCTTCTGCGCTTGTGAGAAGAGCGTGATGGCCACATTTGCCGAAGTTTATTACTCCCTCACGGAAAATTTTGGGGGAGTGGAGATTCACCATGTGTGCCAGGGTGAGGGTTTTCCGAGTCTCCGTGCACACTTGGCGTAGGCAAGCCACTATTTTCCATATAGAGGGGCCTACTTGTGCTACGCGGTTCCGATACCAATGACATAATTAAAAAATTATGTGGTCAAGCCTTTCATTCGTCCTCGAGGAAAACATACATAAAGTAAAGGGGTATGTATAGACATACGTAATATCTTCCTTGGTGAAGGTAACCCGCTCTATCATATCCGAAGTGCGGGTGTTAAGGTTTGGGTAGTTGCAATCCTCCTTCACAGTAGGAATAATGGAAAGGAGAATAGAGGAGAGGTACCTACTGCCACACCTCCTTTTTCACCACCCCCGGATTAATGAAGGGTAATAAGGGAGTTTTTCCAATTAAAGTGACATTATTCGGTTTTGGGACTTATTATTATTTCAGAGTCGCCACCCAGATTTTTGACGATGCTCTGGGACACCGTTTTGTTTTAAAAATCCCAAACCGAGGAAATTTGACTCTGTTTTGATTTGTCTGCGACCAAAAATCCGAGTAAGGAATTTTGTTAACCTGGGAGAAGGTGTTAGGCATTCCCGAGTTTCGTGGTTCTAGCACGGTCACTTAACCATTAATATTTGACCTAAGTTATCTGATTATTTACGTATTTTATCCTATTGTGCATTTAGCCTTTTGACTTATAACCGCTTTTAATATTTATGGATTTATCTTGAAACAAGTCACGATGGAGTGCACTTGTTTGTTTTTGGACATATTGTAACCGCGCCACATGAAATGCACCCACGATTACAACATGTGATTTTTATTATGGTTTTGAAGTTAGGGTCGGGGGTATGAGTTGCCACACCCGAGTATAGATTACGTAATCACGAATATGGTCATGACGGTTAAAAGGCCTATTTGAGGCGATATTCAATTATTCTCTCTAAGTTAAAGATTTTATCTAAATAGGTAATTTTTAGCCTTACGAGGTATACATGTAAATCATTTTGATATTTTATGGATTTATCTTAGGACAAGTCACGATGGCGTGCACTTGTCGTTTTGGTCAATGTTGCGAATCGCGTCACATGAAATGCACCCGCAGTTCGTGACATGTTTATTTTAATCTTCGAAATTATGGTCGGGTCACATGAAATACACACCCAAAATGGGGATTATGTACCATGATCATGCCACGGGAAACATACCTATGATCACGATGATTTATTATTAATCGCGCCTAAATCAAGAGGCGCATTTGAATTATTTTTCCTAAACCACTTTGAGATTACTGCAAAATCATGGGGTTTGAATATGAAATTATTGAAGGCCTTGACTATCTTATTTAATGTCCAATCCACAACCTAAAACCCAAGTTCAAATCATTTCCCCTTTGTTTTCAAAAATCCCCAGCAACAACCAACGTCCAAAATAAATCCAAAATCTATACTTTTGTGTTTCTAATACTTCCAATCAATACTTGCAATTAAGATCAAACTATATAGTACTCATGACTAGCGAGACCAAGACAAATTTAATTAACAAATAAACACAAATAATAGGATAAAATTAGAAGCATAGTAAAATATTAATTCACCCAATTAGCCTCATGTACATCGGCCCACATTTTACATACTTAGTAAATAATACATATAAAAAATATAGCCGTTTAACTCAAACTCACCCTTTAGCTGCGGGCATCAACCTAATTTGAAACAGCTAAATTCCTAACGGGTATCCAAGATTAGAAAGGGATCTTTAGCAAATAATTAAAATGAAAAATTATGGATCAATCTTGTAAATCCAAGATGTGAAAATTGCATTAAAACCCATCAAAACTTATAGGCAAAACTATATGCAGGAGACCGTATGAACACAGAGAAAAATAAAGAGGAGGAAATTAACCTCAATAGAGACTGCCTCGATAACGAAACGAATTAAAGGAAAACTTTCGAACCAAGTACCCAAACTTGAACCACCAATCAGTGACCTCGACCGGAGGAACCTGCCGATAACCTCAAAGCTCGGCTGAAACTTTTAGAGAAGTAACATTCAAGGTTGTAATATTTACCTGATTACCGGTTTGTTTTTTAGCTGGTTTCGGATTTGTTTTTAGCAGTAATTTTTTTTTGCTATTTCGCATCTGATTTTCACTGTTGTTTCGGTGGCGGCGGATCTCTCTCGTTTAATGGAGTTTGAAGGCTAGAATTTGCTAAATTCTAATTAAGATAAAGGTCTATTTTTGGGTGGTTGAAAGCTACTGGGTTACATTTCCATGGCAACTTTTAGGTGGAGAAAAAAAAAGATGAAGAAGATGAGGAATCGAATTTTTTGTGATTTTTCCCTCACCTCTGTCTCTCTCGTCCCTCTGTTCTTCCCGTCCAAATCTGTCCTCCCCAATTTTCTCTCCTTTTCTATGTGTATATGTGCTTTCTATTATATAGAGTCCTAAGCATGAGACTCTTGTGAGGAAGAAGAAAGGAGGGTAGGGAAACGGCGCTGGATTTTTTGGTTTAGGGGAAGGTCTGATATTTTTTGTCCGTTCTCTTTTTTTTGTCTAATTAGGTCTCTATTACATAGAGGAGGGGATTAGGGTTGTAATGTGGGGAATTTATTTGGGCCTCGGATTTTGGGCACTGAAATTAGGCCAATTTGAAATAAGGACAAATTTTATCTTTAAAAAATAGTCATCTTACTACTAATTAATTTCTTTTATCAAAACGACCTAATTAACATTTTAACTAATTATGTAAACTAATTGATTAAAGCTAATGAATATTTTTGTGACTCTTATATACTAATCTACGAATTAAAGGGTACTTAATTTCTAAGAATGCGAATTAAACCTAAGATTACATGAAATGAAAAAATGTGACTTCTTTTTATGATTTTTCTATCATTTTAAAATATTAAACATGCATGAAATGCAACTAAATAAAGAAAAGTTCCTAAAATTCATTAAAAGTTATTTTTTGATTATTTTTAGGAGTAATTCCCATGCGGGGCAAAAATTGGGTGTTCACAGCTGCCCCTCTTTGCTCGAGAACATGAAGAGTTTTCGGGCAAAGATAAAGTGAGAAACCACGAGCAATTTTTTCCCGTTTAGTACTCCATTTGGAAGCATTTTGAAAATTGTTTGACCTAACCTTGCTTTGGAGGTTGCCTACATATCCTTGGCTATAAAGGAATCAGGTCAGTGTAGTTCTGGAATTTTTGGAGTGATGAGTTCGAGAGTCGAGCGAGGTTCCGTCCGAGGCTCCAGTTCATGGTCCTGCTATTACATCAAAATCCAAATGAAAAAGACTAACTAAGCCTATTAGCTACGATTTATAAGATTCCTATCTACGGGTCTTCTAAAGCTTGATCTTGAGTCTTGGCTGCTTATTTATACAGACTCCGATCTGAGTCTTGATGCTTGTTCGTTGTAGGTGTTGGCTAAATCTTCTTCAGCTTTTCGGATCAAGGCAGGATATACAGAACGGGTGACTTCAATCTCGTCCTGAATAGTCCGCGTCTTTTCCGCTTCTGCACTTTGGGGTTCAACTCTTTTCCTTCTTTTCTTTTAGTTTGGATCAAAACTTCTTCTTATGGTCGTTTTGAATCCATTGTAACCTGCGCAAAATCAAAACAAACGAACGAAATTTTCTTCCCCATTTTTCACTAGGAAATTTTAGTGAGTTATTGTAACGAAATCTATGCTACTTTATTATTGAAAGCAATGAAAAGCCGGGAAAAGTGCACCCGGATTTATTGTATACTAGGGAGTGGATACCCTATGTCCAAAGGTAAAATCAACAAGGGGTTGGAGACCCTATGTTGGAAGAGAATTGACAGGTTATGTTGTCGTCAAGAAAAGATCACCGGGTTATGCCGGTGTCTGGAAATGAGATTCATCGGGTTATGTCGGCATCAACTAGGGAATGGAGACCTTATGTTAGCATCGAGTTATGTCGGCATCAGCTTAAGCAGGCATCAACTAGGGAGTGGAGTCCCTATGTTGGAAAATAACCAACTAGGGATTGGAGACCCTATGTTGGAAAATCATCAACTAGGGAGTGTATACCCTATGTCTGCATCAACTAGGGAGTGTATACCCTATGTTAGCATCAACTAGGGAGTGAAGACCCTATGTTGGAAATGAGACTACGGAGTGGAGACCCTATGTCTAAACGAACCAAGAAGGATTTTTGTTTTTTTTCAATTTCAATTTTTTTTTTGGAACCAATCATTCTTTTAAACAAAATTCCCCAATGCTTATTTTCTGAGGACATAAATAAACTATTTTTTTCTAGAACAAGACTTCTTCTTCTTTTTTGCTTTTTTTTTTTAAATTATCCTAGGAGAAAATTCATCATACTAGGTCTTTTTTTTTTTTGGTATCTTAGGAGAAAGATTCATCAGACTAAGATTTTGATCCAAGGAGAAAATTCATCAGACTAGGTCCTTTTTTATTGTTATCTTAGGAGAAAGATTCATCAGACTAAGATTTATGTCCTAGGAGAAAGTTCATCAAACTAGGTCTTCTATCTTAGGAGAAAGATTCATCAGACTAAGATTTATGTCCTAGGAGAAAGTTCATCAAACTAGGTCTTCTATCTTAGGAGAAAGATTCATCAGACTAAGATTTTGTTCCTAGGAGAAAATTCATCAGACGAAGTCTTTTTTTGTTATCTTAGGAGAAAGATTCATCAGACTAAGATTTTGATCATAGGAGAAAGTTCATCAGACTGGGTCTCTTTTGTTATCTTAGGAGAAAGATTCATCAGACTAAGATTTTGATCCTAGGAGAAAGTCCATCAGACTAGGTTTCTATCTTTTTTTGTTATCTTAGGAGAAAGATTCATCAGACTAAGATTTTTATCCTAGGAGAAAGTTCATCAGACTGGGTCTCTTTTGTTATCTTAGGAGAAAGATTCATCAGACTAAGATTTTTATCCTAGGAGAAAGTTCATCAGACTAGGGAGAAAGATTCATCGGACTAAGATTTCGATCCTAGGAAAAAAATCATCAGACTAGGTCTCTTTTTTTTGTTATCTTAGGAGAAAGATTCATTATAATAAGATTTCGATCCTAGGAGAAAATTCATCAGACTAGGTCTTTTTTTGCTTATCTTAGGAGAAAGATTTATCAGACAAAGATTTCGATCCTAGGAGAAAATTCATCAGACTAGGTCCCTGTTTTTTTATCTTAGGAGAAATATTCATCAGACTAAGATTTCTATCCTAGGAGAAAATTCATCAGACTAGGTCTCTTTTTTTGTTATCTTAGGAGAAATATTCATAAGACTTAGATTTCTATCCTAGGAGAAAATTCATCAGACTAGGTTTTCTATCTTAGGAGAAAAATTCATCAGACTAAGATTTTGATCCTAGGAGAAAATTCATCAGACCAGGTCTCTTTTTTTGTTATCTTAGGAGAAAGATTCATCAGACTAAGATTTCGATCCTAGGAGAAAATTCATCGGACTAGGTTTTCTATCTTAGGAGAAAAATTCATCAGACTAAGATTTTGATCCTAGGAGAAAGTTCATCAGACTAGATCCCCTTTTTTTTTGTTATCTTAGGAGAAAAATTTGTCAGACTAAGATTTCGATCCTAGGAGAAAATTCATCAGACTAGGTTTTCTATCTTAGGAGAAAGATTCATCAGACTAAGATTTTGATCCTAGGAGAAAGTTCATCAGACTAGATCCCCTTTTTTTTTGTTATCTTAGGAGAAAGATTCATCAGACTAAGATTTTTGTCCTAGGAGAAAGTTCATCAGACTATGTGTTTTTATTATCTTACGAGAAAGATTTATCAGATTAAGATTTTTATTGTGAGGAAAATCCATCAGACTAGGACTTTTTATCCTAGGAGGAAAAATGTGAAGAGCAAAGGCAACCTTTTATGCACACAGATAAAGGCAAAAATTTGAGAAACTTCCCTTTGTCGGTTCTTCTCTTCTTCTTTTTTTCCTTTTTTTTGTTTTTGAACCAATTTTCTTGCACTTCTTTGTTCCTGTTTCAAACAAAGAAAATTTTGTCAGTTTTAAAAAGTGGTGATCGGTTTGTGTCCTTGATTCCTGAGAAGCTAGGCTTTTGCTCAATCAACTTGAGTCGGCCTCAAGAGACTTTTGTTCTGCACCAACTCTGATTGTTTCACACCCAGTGCCATTTGTATATATGGCTCAGTCAGGCTTATCCCAAGAGGAGATCTTTGCTCATGCGACCTTTTCTGATATATTGATTGGCTTCTTGCCTTTTGGAGCAATTTGTCTGTCAGAGGGAATCACCAGTAATCTTTGCTTGTGCCAAGTAGGCTGACAAGGGTCTTTTGGGGGGAAGTATCTACATGAATCCTCAATGCATGTTGACTGTAACCTTGAATTGCTGGCCAAATTCACTTTGTGCAACTCAAAAGCTGGTAACAGCTTTTGAAATATTTTCTTGCTCGTTTTGACAAGGACTGACTCAGAGTGAAGGACATAATGACGCAAAGAAACAAGTCTTAACAAGCAATGCCCCTGTCGGAAGGACAGAAGGAAGAGAGTTTTTATTTCTTATTATTTCTTATTTTGCGGTAACTAGCCTTAATGATCATTACATGCATTTTAAACTTAACGGTTGATCTATCAAACTGATCTAACCTTTCCTTTTACCATTCTTATGACCTTTAAAGGTGGGCTTTTTTATGCCAATTCTTCGCATCAGCTTCACGACTCATTTTTGACTAGTGGTGCCCCGAGGGGTTTTCACCAACAAGTCTCTCTCATTTATTTTCTCTACTTACCATCGCCTTACAGTGTCCGTGAGGGTTTTCACTAGTAAGACTCCCTCATTTTCTTTTTCTTTTCATTTTTCATTTTTCCTTTTCCTTTTTCTTTTCTTTTTGTTTGTGAGCAACTTGACAGTGTTCTATGTCGTGTGACAACCGCTGTTGATTCCATGCTTTCTCGGGTGAGCAACTGACAGTGTTCTATGTCGCGTGACACTCGTTGCTCATTGCATGATTCTCTTGGCATTCTTGAAGGCATATTAGGAGGTCTTTATTTGGAAGGATTTTTGGATAGGGTTGGAAAGAAAGGTCGGCATGAAGGCTCAAAGCAGACTCAAAATGAAGGGTTGTAGGCTTACAACTCTTGGAATCCACTCTTTCAAAAGTGAAATAAACTCTTTGCCCTTGTTTCAGATCTTGGGGGATTTTTGGATTTTTTTTTTTTTTTGAATTCTTATTTGGCTGGACCGAACCGTGTAAGGCTGCCTACGTATCCTCTTTTTTTTTAGGAATCAGGTCTAACGTAGTTCAAACATCTGACCTAACTATTTTTCATCTTTCTTTCTTTTTCTCATGCTTTTCTTTCTCATTTTTCTTTCTTTCTCTTTATTTTTTCAAAACAAATTACCCCCGCTTATTTTTTTTAGGGCATAGATCTCAGACTGATCTTTTTCTCTTTTCTCTTTTTTTTCGAAACAAATTGTCCCAACTTTTATTTTCTGAGGGCGTGGACTTTGACTGTTCTTTCCTTCTCTCTTTTTTTTATTTGAACTTTCTAAGAGCTACCCCAGTTTGTACTCTTGGGGTATGGATTTTTTTTTTTTCATTTTTGTTTTTCTTCATTTTCACTTTTCTTTTTTTTCATTTTCTCTTTTTTATTTTGGGACTTTTGACTCTAAACTTGATTCCAAGATAGGGTGGTCAAATAAAATAACACAGGCTCAAAATGGGTAGCAAAGGGTATAAATTGTTTGGGTTGCAGAAAAAGGGCCTCCCGGCCTCGAGAAATGCCAAAACATATTATCTTTTTGCGATCATAGCATTGATGAACATGTCTATCTTCTTGGTGTGTCGTGGTCTAAATACACTTTCCATCCATTAATGTCAAACTTTCAACGAAGCCTCAAATGATTAAACAACCTCAAGCCCGATCTTTACAATGATTTGAAGGTGAATTTTACTCGACCTTAGTTCCAAAGTATCTCAAATCTTTATTCATCCTTAAAAGTGTCTCTTTCTCACTTATCGCATTCAAGATTAAATCAGTTTTTAAAGATCTGGCCAAAATTTTCGCATGCATGTCATATCACTAACACTAGCGAGAAAAGAACTAAGCATGGAATGACACAAAAGGACAAATTGTATTTCATGAGTTAAGGATGGAAGGGCTTAAAAACAAGACAAACAACCTAAAATCCGAGTTATAATCCTAAAATAACCTGGATAATGAAAATGACAATAAAACAGACAGACAAAACTCACACAAATAGAAAAGAGGGATAGAAGGATTTGACTCAATAAAACAAAAAAATCTGGATCACAACCCTGAAATAACTCAGATAATAGAAAAAATATCAAAACAAGCTACCATTATTCCTTCCTAGTAAGGAGGGAATGACTTTTCAATTGCTAAGCTTGACATTTAGCCACAAATTTGCTCATCATAATCAGGAGAGCTTTCTAAAGATGAATAAAAATATTTTTGAATTTTTAGAAAAAATTAAAAGAAAATATTTTTGTATTTTTTAAAAGTTGGTGCCTAAAAGAAGACTTTCTATAGAAGGAAGTAAAGGAAATATTTTTGGATTTTTTAAAAAATTGGGGAATCAAAGAAAGACTTTTCTAAAGAAGGAAGGAAAGAAAAATATTTTTGGATTTTTTAAAATTGAGGAAAATAAAAAGGTAGAAAAATAGTTTTGGGGATTTTTTTTAAAATTGGGGGCCGGAACCGATGAGGTTTGCCTACGTATCTCACATCCAGTGAGAATCAGACCCGCGTAGTTCTGCTAGTTTTGACGGAACCGGGAAAATATGACTTTTGAAGACATTCACTTATTTTCTTTTTCCTTTTTGTTGAAAGATTTCGGCAGAGTTTCGGGTTTCAAATACCTACCTCGCATCTTTGTTTTTGTTTTGTTTTTTCGATTTTTTATTTTTATTTTCTTTCCCATTCTAGAAGCCAGTCAACATGCAAGCCGAAATAAACAGATACGCAAGTATTACGTAAGATGCATCATGATGGTCTTTTAAATTGGGTACACCTGTCCTAGACGGAGTTGAGTCCCCGAAGTCAAATGCACATGATGCAAACAAACGTTCCTACTAGGGATCCGGCATGAGGCTATGTTATTCTAAGTTTAAATCCTGGGGTTTATTGTTCTGGACCTGGCTTACCCGAGCGGACAGCTCGAGCCGGGGGGGCAGCGTACCAGGAATACAGAAGCTTCATCGGCTTTGCAACTTGTCCGTACCTCGTTCTAAAATTTGGATGACTCTAACAGAAAAGAAGTCACACGAAGTGCACACTTCCCAGATGATTTAGAAGGCTCAGAGAGAAGAAGGGTTTCGGCACAGTTTATATGCAATGCAGATAAATATCAAAGCGGTAAATATGGCAATTAGCACATTAGGTTCAAACATATAAAATCATATAATAAAGCCAAATATAACAGTTATTGTAAGCTCGAATTCTGAACCCTGAACCAGAAGTTTAGGGTCCCAATCCCCAGCAGAGTCGCCAGAGCTGTCACAATTTCTTTTTCACCACCCTCGGATTAATGAATGGTAATAAGGAAGTTGTTCCAATTAAAGTGACATTATTCGGTTTTGGGACTTATTATTATTTCATAGTCGCTACCCGTATTTTTGACGATGCTCCGGGACACCATTTTGTTTTAAAAATCCCATACCGAGGAAATTTGACTCTGTTTTGATTTGTCTGCGACCAGAAATCCGAGTAAGGAATTCTATTAACCCGGGAGAAGGTATTAGGCATTCCAGAGTTCCGTGGTTCTAGCACGGTCGCTTAACTATTAATATTTGACCTGAGTTATCTGATTATTTACGTATTTTAGCCTATTGTGCATTTAGCCTTTTGACTTTTAACCGCTTTTAATATTTATGGATTTATCTTGAAACAAGTCACGATGGCGTGCACTTGTTTGTTTTTGGAAATATTGTAACCACGCCACATGAAATGCACCCACGATTACAACATGTGATTTTTATTATGGTTTTGAAGTTAGGGTCGGGTGCATGAGTTGCCACACCCGAGTGTAGATTACGTAATCACGAATATGGTCATGACGGTTAAAAGGCCTATTTGAGGCGCTATTCAATTATTCTCTCTAAGTTAAAGATTTTATCTAAAGATGTAATTTTTAGCCTTACGAGGTATACATGTAAATCATTTTGATATTTATGGATTTTAGGACAATGCACGATGGCGTGCACTTGTCGTTTTGATATATGTTGCGAATCGCATCACATGAAATGCACCCGCAATTCGAGACATGTTTATTTTAATCTTCGAAATTATGATTGGGTCACATGAAATGCACACCCGAAATAAGGATTATGTACCATGATTATGCCACAGGAAATGTACCCATGATCACGATGATTTATTATTAATCGCGCCTAAAGCAAGCGGCGCATTTGAATTATTTTTCCTAAACCACTTTGAGATTACTACAAAATCATGGGGTATGAATATGAAATTATTGAAGACCTTAAATATCTTATTTACTGTCCAACCCACAACCTAAAACCCAAGTTCAAATCATTTCCCCTTTGTTTTCAAAAATCCCCAGCAACAACCAACGTCCAAAATAAATCCAAAATCGATACTTTTGTGTTTCTAATACTTCCAATCAACGCTTGCAATTAAAATCAAACAATATAGTACCCATGAATAACTAGAACAAGACAAAATTAATTAACAAATAAACACAAATAATAGGATAAAACTAGAAACATAGTAAGATAGTACTTCACCCAATTAGCCTCATGTACATCGGCCCACATTTTACATACTTGATAAATAAAACATCATAAAAAATATAGCCATTTAACTCAAACTCACCCATTAGCTGCGGGCATCAAGCTAATTTGAAACAGTTAAATTCCTAATGGGTATCCAAGATTAGAAAGGGATCTTCAACAAATAATTTAAAATGAAGAATTATGGATCAATCTTGTAAAGCCAAGATGTGAAAATTGCATTAAAACCCATCAAAACTTATAGGCAAAACTATATGCAGGAGACAACACAGAGAAAAATAAAGAGGAGGAAATTAACCCCAATAGCGACTGCCTCGATAACGAAACGAATTAAAGGGAAACTTTCGAACTAAGTACCCAAACTTGAACCACCAATCAGAGACCTCGACCAGAGGAACCCGCCGGTAACCTCAAAGCTCGGCTGAAACTTTTAGAGAAGTATCATTCAAGGTTGTGATATTTTACTGATTACGGGTTTGTTTTTTAGCTGGTTTCGAATTTGTTTTTAGCAGTAATGTTTTTTGTTATTTCGCAGCTGATTTTCAATGTTGTTTCGATGGCGGCGGCTCTCTCTCGTTTAATGGAGTTCGAAGGCTGGAATTTGCTAAATTCTAATTAAGAGAAAGGGTCTATTTTTTGGTGGTTGAAATCTACTGGGTTACGTTTCCTTGGCAACTTTTAGGCGGAGAAAAAAAAAAGATGAAGAAGATGAGGAATCGAATTTTTTGTGATTTTTCCCTCACCTTTGTCTCTCTCGTCCCTTTGTTCTTTCCGTCCAAATCTGTCCTCCCCAATTTTCTCTCCTTTTCTATGTGTATATGTGCTTTCTATTATATAGAGTCTAGAGGATGAGACCTTTGTGAGTAAGAACAAAGGAGGGTAGGGAAACGGCGCTGGATTTTTTGGTTTAGGGGGAAGGTCTGATATTTTTTGTCCGTTCTCTTTTTGTTGTCTAATTAGGTCTCTATTATATAGTGGAGGGGATTAGGGTTGTAATGTGGGGAATTTGGTTGGGACTCGGATTTTGGGCCCTGAAATTAGGCCAATTTGAAATAAGGACAAATTTTACCTTTAAAAAATAGTCATCTTACTACTAATTAAATTTCTTTTATCAAAACGACCTAATTAACATTTTAACTAATTAAGTAAACTAATTGATTAAAGCTAATGAATATTTCTGTGACTTTTATATATTAATCTACCAATTAAAGGGTATTTAATTTCTAAGAATGCGAATTAAACCTAAGATTACATGAAATGAAAAAATGTGATAATTTTTTTAGATTTTATTATGATTTTAAAATATTAAACATGCATGAAATGCAACTAAATAAAGAAAAGTTCCTAAAATTCATGAAAAGTTATTTTTTGATATTTTTTAGGAGTAATTCTCATGTGGGGCAAAAATTGGGTGTTCACACCTACTAACGGACCAAGTCCATAGAGACGCATATGGGACCTTTTCTTGGAAGTCATTGGCGATGCTAGGTATTAGGGTATGATGGAGTTTACAGTGAGAGGTTAGGAATCAAAATCACCTTCTTTGTCGTTGTTTCTCTTCGCGCGTCTACCAAAGAGAAGACAAGAATTGTTTGTAAAAAATTTAGTAGAAGAAGCCATGGTAGTAAAAAGGCAGCAAACATTTTAAAAAAACTTAAAGAAGATGAAAGTTTTCTAAGCAGGAGGAGACTGACTGCAGAGAATACAATAATTGTGGAAGTGAAATAGGCAACATGATGAGTATAAGTAAAGATATAGACAACAAAAGTGTGGTCATGATTACCTCAAAAACTGGCGAAAATATTACTGAATCACGAGGCAAAACATGTTCAGGTATTAAATGTGAGAAGATGTGCATCTTTTCAAGTGTCAGAGACTATTCAGGAGATTTCCCTCTAAGAATGGGAACTTCATCAACTTCCCCGTGACACAAAGATATGTCACCGGAAAGTAAGGGCTATCTGTATAGGATAAAATTGATTTATAATAAAATGACCAAATGATAGCATGACACGTGGAACCGAAGATAGGTAAAAGGTGAATCAAGTTATAGCCAGTACCCGAAGGGAGTATAAGCAATGGGAGCAGATCGTGTATTTTCCATCGGATAGCATTCAATTAAGAATATCCTCTAACATTAAGAGGACAGCCGTTGCAATGAATATTTGCATTCATAGCCCGTCGTTACATCTTCATAAATGACTCCTTTATTATCATTTAAGTGGGGTCTTGGTCGTAGGATCTTCTTTCTCTGGATATAGCTATAAATAGCAAGCTCGTCAGCCATTGTAACACACGAAATTCTTAGTAAAACATATGTTGTATTCCATTTTGCTCTCAATTAAACAACTATATTTGCTATTTTATACAGTTCTCATTTCTGTCCTCAAAGATGTTGTTCTTAGATCCAGGCTTGTTATTGTCAAGACCCAAAATCCAAATAGTCGTGGTGGCACCTAACTCAACCCGCTAAGTAAGTAAATTAACAACTATCAAAATTAATGAGATTTTTCAAAAATTCCCAAGGACTGATAGTAAAGGTGTTTAACGGATGGGCCGGGCCGTTCCGAGTTGAGTAAAAAGGTGACTGGCCGATTTCCAATCCGGGTCGTTTACCGATTTTTTAAACCGGGCTTAACGGGTCCGGGTCCATCCGGGTAAAAAACTAACCGGAACGATTACGGGTCCAAGGGGTCGGGCCGGGTTAATATTATTTTTTTTTTGTATTTTGTATAACTATCGTAATTTATATTATTATAAACTAGAAATAAAAAACAAAAAAACAATCTTATAAAATGAGTGTTTGAATAAAAGGATGCAAAGGCTTTAAAATCCTTATATTTGAAATTTTGAATATTTCATTAAGAATTTAAGATAATAGAATACAATGAAGATGGACAAAATTGCACTTATAATTTGCAAGTTCTTTTTTTATTTCAAACTTACAAATTAAAGTTTACATTTAACAACAACTAAATTAACGAAAAATCTAATAATTTTAAAATAATAGAAATTGTCTCAAATCAACTTAAATACGATTTTCTGGAGGACGCTCAAGACAACTCTCCATATGCCTCCTTAAACAGCCTGTGCCCACCCACTTTAGACGAAGATTTAAGACTAGACCACAGTTCTTGCACTTTACTTTGTGAACTTCTTAATATTCTTCTACCACCTCAAAGTGTTCCCAAACATATGAGCACACTCTAGAAGTACGGGGCATGATTTAACTTGAATTGAGAATTTGAGTTTGAGAAATGAGAGATGAGTGAAGAAATGAATAAGGGGGATGGGGGTGTATTTATAGTTTAGTTTTTCAAAGGGCTAAATTAGTAATTTCTAAAAGTGTTATTTCTTAAAAAAAAATTGCCTCAAAATATCCGTTGGGCGACCACCAAATTTGAAGTTGACCGTTGCCAATGGTCGAATGCCTTTAAAAAATAATTTAGAAAATAGTCGTTAAACCGGTCTGGGCAGGTCCGGGTTTCTACCAATTTGGGTCGGTCCGGAAACGGGTCAATCTGGCCCATTAAACAGGTATAAATGGTAGTACAAATCATAAGCTTCTAAGATTTAGAGTTTACAAAGCTATTATGAAATAAATACATCATATGTGCAAATATACATAAAGAGATTTTTCATAAGTCCAGAGCTACCATGAACAAGAGGTAGCTATAACCAAAATGCAGGTACACCTTATGATCCAGCTCCCACTGTACGCAGTAACATCAGCATCCAACATCTGCACGCAAGGTGCGGAAGTGTAGTGTGAATACAACCGACCCTATGTATAACTAACAAACTTAACCTTAGGTTGAAAGTAGTTACAAGCTGGAACAAAGGTCTGAGTCCAACACCGATAGCCAACAACACCTCATAACATAATAACAATGCTAAAAGAAGTAACTCATAGATAAAATGGTCAAATCTTTCACAGTTCTGGAAAATAGGCATGCCTTTCATGTATCTCAGTGAAAACCAAAATCTTTTATCGAAAACACAAAAAATATGAATAATTTTGTAAAACTGCGATTTTTTCCCAACAGCCTTCAACAAGTAATTGTTTCTTGTTCAAATGGCATGAGGAAAACCACATCTATATGCCTGTATGTCAATGTATGCATGCCAACTGTAATACCATGCAACGATAAAACCATATGCATACTCTCGGTGCATCAATGCACTCAGTCCTCCCAATCGCTCAATCCTTACAGTCACTCAGTCCCAAAAACTACTCAGTCCTCCGAATCATTCGGCACTCACACTCAGTAGATACCTGTTCTCCCTTGGGGTGTGTACATACTTCAGAGGGGCTCCTTCAACGTAAGCGCTATAATAATCCAATCATGGAATGAATCAATAACATATGTTTTGGTGTGCAACCCGCTCCCATAATAAATCAATATCCTCACAATCAGGCCCTCGGCCTCGCTCAGTCATAAATGTCTCCAGTCTCTCGGGCTCACAATGTCATGAAAATCAGCCAAAAAATGATGATGTGATGTATCAATAAATGGTGACACAGACTGAGATATGATATGCAAATAAATGCGTATGAATGAGTATGTAATTGCAATGTAAGCAAATAACTCAACAACATAAATGACATCGGTGGTTCCCAAAATAATAGTCATATAGCCTAGACATGGTTTCTAACATGAATCACAGCTCAAAAGCTCTAGTACGTAGAGATTTCATGGTTACAGATAAGATCAGGTAACTACACAGTACCAAGAATAACGAAGTCAAAATTCACATGGTACACGCCCACACTCCCGTCACCTAGCACGTGCATCACCTCAACACCAAACACATAATGATAAGTTGGTATTTTACCAACTTATCTCGTCTTTAATCTTAGATTTTTGCTATGTTTGGTTGAAAAAATTTTGTGTTTAATGTCAGTTACTTATATTTTAAAGGTTTTACGTGATTTAGAAGTGATGGTGAAGAAACCAAGTGAAAATAAGTCAAAAAGGAGCTAAAATTAAGAATGGAAATCTGAGTAGTGAATTACCCTTCGCGAACGTGAAGGCGGAATTCGAACGCGAAGCAGCAGGAAGCCAAATCTTCGGGAATGCAAAGGATAGCTCATGAACACGGATAATTAGGCTCCAAACCTTCATAGAGAAGCTGCAAAAATGAAACCTTTGCGAACGCGGAGTACGAATCGCGAATGCGAAAAAAGCAATGGGCGGAAAAACTGGGCAGTTCTGGAATTTCACATTTTTGACCCCAAACCATTTAATAAACAACCTAGCTCATTGGTGAAATATATTTGGCCATTCTATGCCCATCTTTAACATCTCTTGAGAGAGACCACAAGTTTTGGATCTAGAGTTCTTGCACACATACTTGGGTCTTGAAGATTTGAACCTTTTGGTTGAGAATTTCTTACCCATTTATGTTCATTTCTTCATTTCCTTGCTTTTTATTGAATATCTAAGCGTGTAGTATTTTTTTCAAACAATTGAATATTGTTTATGGAAATATTCATATTTAAAGTGTGGATTAAATATCTTGTTGTGCTTATGTATTGAACGATTTTTATTTATTATGAAGTGACTTATTGTTTCTTTAATTATTCTTGTTCTTTAATGTTTCCAAAGGTATTATCTAAGCCTGTTTCCAAAGGGATTATCTAAGCCTAGGACTCTCCCATTAACTTTGAATTGATATTGGAAAATATAATTTGGGGTTGGGAAAGATTAGTTAACAAGAACTTGAGGAGTGAACCGTCACTTTATAGATTCTACCTAGGAATAGGATTGAACTACTTGTAGCTATATCCGGTGTGCCTAATCTCTTAATTGTTTTAGGGATAATTCAATTAGCAAGTCTTGTTAGTCTTTGGTAGAAGCTAATATAGAATTATTACACGAGGCTAATAAACATAAACTCACTCATATTTGTAAAATCGTGAAATACATTGGATTGTTACTTGAGTGTAATTCTCAATGCATCTATGTTTGTATCCATTGATCATTTTATTTTCTTTCTAGGTTAATTTACATCTTCGCAATTAGTTATAAATATTTTCTCAAAATCATTTTAAGTGTTTGGCTTAGCATAATATGCGATAATCTCTTCCACGCCTAATCACCTACATATTATTCTCCGTGGGATTCGACCCCGACTCATAGTTGGGTAAATTATATTTCATGTGCGACCATGTCAATTTATTTTAGTACCGGATTGGACGTCATCAAAATTGGTGCCGTTGACGGGGAACAATTTGGTGTATTTAGGTTGTTTGGGAAGTAAGCGTACGTGCTTTGGTCCCAACTTGTGGATATTTGTGTAATTATTTTCCTTATTTTGGTTTATTTTTTTATTTATTTTTGTAGTTTTTTAAAAATGGAATCAAATAATAAAAGTTGGTCGGATGGTAGTTGTTCATACTTTGATGACCCTTGTCCTTATTATGGAGGACCATACTCATGGAAATTTTTTAAATTCTCTCGAGGACGGATTGTGTGCACGATCTCAAACCCATGAGTGAAGTATTTGTGATAAGTGTGGTAGTCAAAGTGGCCATTGGGATAATTGCGCTTATTTGTCCTTCCCTTCCCCGAACCTCCACTATGATGATTCTACATTTTGTAATGATAATTATAGGGATATGGAAGTGGAAGAAATAGAGCATGATCAAAATGGAGAGTTCAAGCTCATGATAGAATTCCTACTTGAAGGAGGGAACAAAGAGAAAAATGCCTTGCAAGAGTTTGGAAAATTGTCTCCAAAATGATTTGGCGCTTGAAAGGTTAAACTTACAAATGGGAGAAATGCTTGAAGCTTTAAAGTTCCAAAAATCCTTAGAAGTAAATGATAGCCAAGAACCTTCCTTGGAGGTTGAAGCCGAAAATCCTTTTTTGGCACTTGATCCAAATCAATAAGAGCTCTCAAAAGCTCAAAATGAGAGGATGATGCTCATGTTGGAGGTCATTATTGAAAATGAGGAGAAGCACACCGTGGAACTCGAGGACTTGAAACAAGTTTTGACATAAAATGATAAAAATATCCGCACTTTGGAATATCAAATGAAAATAGTGGTTGAGGCTCACTATGCCCACCAACTTGAGAGTGTGGAAAGAAGTCAAGAAGAATCAAACTTCGAGGAAGAAAGTGAGCTTTATTTTGAGGAATCAAGAATCGAACATCCACCAACCGACTTCATACTTGTTGGTGATGCCCAATTCATATTATCCAAGTGGTGATAAAGTGGTAAAGTTGACTCGTGTAGTGCACGACGTAAAATGCAGCTTTTAGTGGGAGGCAACTCATCGATTTTCAAAATTTTTAGTCGTTTTTGAAATTTTATTTTTTATAAATATTATTTTTTTACTAATCTACCATGTTTCAAAATTTATGGAGTTGATTTGAGTAGGTCGGGGTGACCTGACAACCAAAAACCAGTAGTTGTTGGAAATCGCCAGAAGCACTGCTCCGCATTCGCAATGGCCTTTCGCGATCGCGAAAGGTTATGAAATTTTATGCCTATGCATTTGCGATCCTTTGGTTGTGTTCGTGACTCTTTGGCCAGCTTTTACTCTTCGCGTAGGAAACACTTACCTCACGGACGCGTGTAGTCAGGTAAGTTTTAAAGTTCTAAAAATACAGGAAACGCACACTTAATTCCCTCTTGGCTCAAGAACAGTTCTCCAACTCCTTGAATCCCCAAAAAATCGAATTCCCCATATTCTTCAAGTCCATTGAAATTTTCCATCTCCACTTGCAAGGTTTATGATTACCTCTCTTGTCTCATAACTCTTTCTTCCTTTTCTTGGTGTGAAACAATAGAAGAGCAGCCATGGTTGCTTTGTGCTTAGGGTTGTGAATTCTTAGTCTTAAATGTCAACCTTGTGTGTGAATTTGTTGTTGCTTGATGGGTGAGGCTGGTTGAGTGTGAGTGTGTCATTTTTGTGGTACAATTTGGGGCGAGATGTGTGTTAAAATTGACTGGAAAATTAACAAGTAAAAGAGGGCACACACACTGTTTGACAAAATGCCTGAAAGAAAAATAGGTTTGGACAATGAAGATGACCTTTGCGAACACGATGGTGAGCTTGTAAACGCGAATGTCTAATTCTGGGAAAATATTTTTGCTCTTCGCGAACGTAATGGACCTTACGCGAACTCGAAGAGCAAAACCTGGCAGTCACCAAAATGGCTAACAATAGTAGCTTTGCACAGCTCTACCCGAGACCTTTTTCGTCTATTTCTTTGGCCTAAATACTTCCTAATACATTTTTTTAAGTGTCAATATGAGCTTTTAACATTGTTGGTCTATTTTGTAGGTACTTTGGGCATAAAATGGATCCAGGACACAATGAAATTGATAAGGAATATGTCCCAGAAACTGCACAAAAGGAACCCTTTGATCATGACCGATTTATATCTGCGGAATGTGAACGAAAATATGATGAACTCTTGTCAAAAAAACCATCATTAGGGAAACAGGCATAAACATGGTAAAGTTTAAATCTTAAATGTCGGGTTTCTACACAAGATTGGTAAAAGCAGGTGGATTTGTTTTGCCGGTCAACCAAATGATGCCAACTACACAGTAGTGTTGGAATTCTATGTAAATGCCTTGAGGACAAACTTCCAAGGAGCCTTAGTTACTACTGTGCGTGGTGTGCAAGTCAACTTCATCCATGATGTAATCAACGGAATTTATGGTCTTCCCAATGACGATAATGAGGTTTACAAAGACAGAGCAAAAGCAGGAGGAAACCAATGGTTGGTGGACAAATTGCATAACGGGGTGACCTCGAAGTGGTTGACAGTGCACAAGAGATTTGATTCTAATCACTTCACTACTGAAGCAAAGACGTGGCTCTCTATTATCTATGCAAGGTTCTTACCTTCTAGAAATGACACTGATGTAACATCAGAAAGGGCATTGATAATTGATGTTATCAGGGATGGACTACCCGTGAACGTGGGGGAGCACATTGTTAGAGAATCGAGGAAGCCACCCATGAGAGGTCAAAGAGCCCATTCTTCCCATCATTGATCACTCGGATATGTAATAATGTGGTGTGCTAAAACTCCTAAATGATGTTGAGAAAAGTCCGGGAAAGTCGATGATCCACCCATTGCTAAAAAGGGGATCCACTGAAAAGTAGAAAAAGATTAGGATTGATGTTGCATCCTCTTCATTTGGGAAGTTCTTTGAGGCCACCACTGATCCCCCCGCACCTTTTACACCTGCACCAAGGTCATTTGACCCCATGGGATCACTCCAGTATAGCCTTCACACTATGCGTCACCTATCGAGTCTGATACATGGAGTAGATGCACACATTACGCAACTTATAGATGGCCTTTCTACTAGCCCACCTGGGGCTAGCACATCTACTGACATTGTTTCCCCACCATCTCTGAATGACATGGTCAAATAGAAAAAATCAATAACATGAAAGAGAGTCCATGAACAATAAGTTGGAAAACATGAGCCGCCTGCAAGGGAAGATTGAGAAGCGGCAGAGAAAGTTCATGGATCACGAAAACAAAAAGAGTGAATTCCTAAACAAGATGATGGATAAGCAGAGATTCTTTTGCAGTTCAAATGACTCTGATGATGATGAGGAGGAGGAGGAGCTCAAATATCCTTCCACCTCCAGCTCCGAGTGATGTAGTTTCAGGGAGCACCTCCTTCATTTTATCTTGCTTTGTTTAGTTGCATTGTTTTGTTTTCTTTATGCCACAGTTCTTTTCCAAGGAAATAATTTGTGTCTAACCGGATGAATTTTCTCTATGATGGATGGCATGACAACTTTCTTAAGGGATTAGTCTTGTTTCAGTTTTGTTTTAGGTAAATATATTTTTTATTTTTTGTTTTTTTTTAGTTAGTATAGTAGCTAGGAGTGAATAAATTTGTTATTGGGTGTGATCTTTTGTTCATAAACTAACATGTGGATTGTTTGGTACCAACATGATTTAAACTTTGGCATATGAAGTGTTGATCTTTAAAATAAATAAAAACAAATGAAGTGATAATCCTTGTTGTGTCTTATAGGTTCTATTTTTGGCTCTTTGATTCATTAAATAGTCTTTTAGAATATATATGATTTTCTTTGGGTTCATTGGTTTTATTTGGATTTTGGATTTATATATCACTCGAGTTTGCATGTACTTTATGTGGTGAGATTTGTTGTGAGTTATTTTGCATTATTTGTAGTCTATAACTTCCCGGAATGTGGTTCAAGGCGATATCCTAGACTAACTTGGTTTGAAAAATGATGTTAGACCTTCCTTGGACCGTTATTGTTCCTTAAATTTCCTACCCGTGCATATTATCCCTAGTCAACCCCTTTTGACCCTTTAAATATTTTATTTGGAAACCATGTTACAAGCTTTAACCCTTCGTTCTTTATTGATCTATCTTTTGGCATCCTACATCCCCTTTGAGAGTGTAAACATAGGCTAAAAGTCTAAGTTTGGGGGTGAAGGTCGGAATAGTTGTGATGTGGAAGTTGCTTAAAAGGTGAAAGGTAAACAATATGTATGTATATATATATATATATATATATATATATATATATATATATATATATATATATATATATATATATATATATATATATATATGATGAGTAAGAAAATAAAAGGGGTGGGGGAGGAAAAATAACGAGTCTTGAATAAAGGGAAGATTAGGTGTAGAATAAAAAGTGAAGAAATGATGGAAAAAGTTTTTGAAGGAGGTGTGCTTTGATTGTTTCAAATTGTAGTGCTTAGGGAGGTTTTGAGTCACTCTTATTCAAATTGTGCACTACCTTAACCAAAAACCTATATTAGAATCCTTTTAAGTCCTACTTGATTTTGAACCAAGTGTGTCTACTTTAATGGAGAAATACAAGAAGGGCAAGTTTATGGCACTACTTTTGTGCATTTGAATATCTTTGATAGAGAGAGAGAGAGAGTTAATTCTTTCCATTTGATATCCCACTTGTGTTTAAATTGTAATTTATAAGTTGGGATTATCTTTTAAGTGTGAGGGCACATGAAATTTTGAGTTGTGAACTTAATCCAATCTCAAAATGGGAGGAATGAACAAAAGAAAATTGTTTGTGATAATAAGGCAAATTTTGAAGCTTTAGTGTCATGACTTGATTGCTACTTTGATTAATGTGGTGTTTGAGCACTAGAATTGTAATTAAATTTGTGAGAAGTTGTTGGCGATTCATATGCTTTGGATTAATTATTGGTACCAACCGAAGTCACTAGATTGTGTTTAATTTGAACCTTTTTGACTTGAATGATGTTTGGTATGTCATTGAGCTTAATTTATGAATTTATCGAAGGATGTTCTTAGTTATTGAATTTCTTGAGGACAAGCAATAGATTAAGTTTGGGAGTTTGATAAGTGGGTATTTTACCAACTGATCTCGTCTTTAATCTTATATTTTTGCTATGTTTGGTTTTTAAAATCGTGTGTTTAATGTCATTTACTTCTATTTTACATGTTTTCTATGACTTAGAAGTTATGGTGAATAAACCAAGTGAAAACGAGTCAAAAAGGAGCTAAAATGAAGAATAGAAATTTGCCCAGTGAATTACCCGCGAACGCGAAGTTGTAATGCGAACACGAAGCAGCAGGAAGCCAAACCTTCACGAACGCGAAGGATAGCTCGTGAACGCAGAGAAGCAGGAAGCCAAACCTTCACGAGCGTGAAGGATATACCGCTAACGCGAAGCTGCAGAAATGAAACCTTCGCGGACGCGGAGAAGAAATGGGCGGAAAAACTGGAAAATTTTGGAATTTCACATTATTGACCCCAAACCATTTAATACACGACCTAGCTCATTGGTAAAATATGTTTGGCTAGTCTATGAACATCTTTAACATCTCTTGAGAGAGCACACAAGTTTTGGAGTTATGTTTATTGCACACACACTTGAGTCTTAAAGATTTGAAGCTTTTGGTTGAGAATTTCTTATCTATTTATGTTCATTTCTTCATTACCTTACTTTTTATTCAACATCTAAGTGTGTAGTATTTTTTTCAACACTTGAATCTTGTTTATGGAATATTTGTATTTAAAGTGTGGACTAAATATCTTGTTGTGCTTATGTATTGAACGATTTTTATTTATTATGAAATGAGTTATTGTTTGTTTAATTATTATTCTTCTTTAATGTTTCCAAATGGATTAGCTAACCCTAGGACTCTCCCATTAACTTCGAATTGATTTTTGAAAAGATAACTTGGGGCTGGGAAAGATTAATTAAAAAGAACTTGAGGCGTTAACCCTCACTTTATAGATTCTACCTAGGGATAGGATTGAACTACTTGTCGCCATATTCGATGTGCTTAATCTCTTAATTTTTTTAGGGATAATTCAAATACAATGTCTTGTTAGTCTTTGGAATAAGCTAATATAGAACTATTACCCGAGGTTAATTAACATAAACTCGCTCATATTTATAAAATCATAAAATACATTGGATCGTTACTTGAGTGTAATTCCCAATTCATCCATGCTTGTAGACATTGATCATTTTATATGATTTTTAGGTTAGTTTACATTTTCACAATTAGTTATAATAATTTCTCAAAACCAATTTAAGTGTTTGTCTTAGTATAATAAGTGATAATTCTCTTACACGCCTAATCGCGTACATATTATTCTCATTGGGATTCGACCGTGATTCATAGTTGGGTAAATTATATTACATGCGACCATGTCCATTTACCTTTTAGTAGTGAATTTGGACGTTATCACATAATAACTTGTTCAGGGTGTTATACCCTCAGCACCAAGTTTAGAAGTGTTACTTACCTCGAACAAGCCAAATCCAATACCGAGCAAGCCAAATAATGCTCCAAAATGCCATCCTGGCATACCGATCGCTGAACGGCTCGAAACTAGCCAAAAGGAACTCAAATAAATCAAATAATGCCAAAGGGAACAAACCCAATCGATAAAGGTCGAATCTTTAATTCAAATCCCTAAATCGACCAAAAAGTCAAAACCAAGCCCCCCCCCCCCCCCCCCCCCGGAACCCGGTGAAACTTACAAAATCTGACAACCCATTCAATTACGAGTCCAACCATACTAGTTTCACCCAAATCCAATTCCGAATCTGTTCAAAACTCAAAAAATCATTCTATGAAACTTTGGACAAAAACCTCCAATTTCTCTTTAAGATTCACAATTTAATTACCAAGAACAAAAATAGATTCACGAAATATAACCAAATCCGAGTAGAGATCACGTACCCCAATTTATATGGTGAAAACCACCTCAAAACTTGCCCAAATCCGAGCCCCCCCCCCCTTCCCCGCCCTCCCCCACAAACTCAAAATATGACCAAATGAACAAACTCTCGATATTAAATATTTTTTGTCTAGCTGTTATGGACTTGTTTCATGTGCCAAACGATCTCAAAACTCACTTTTGCTGCCCCCAATTAATTCCTTGTGAAACTTCAGTCAAGTTAGGCTTTTGAATCACCCAATTTGGCCTTAAAATGAGGGAGATATGATGTTTTGAAGTTTTAAATGAAGTTGAAAACTTAAGGGATAAAAAATGACATTTTCGTAATTATTTTACACTAGAAAATAAGCAACGAAAGAACTTCTGTTTTAGCACCCAAAACTCATTCAGAACCTCCTGGACACAAACCATATATGTGTTTTAATAATAAAACACGCTACGAACCTGCTCATGCACTCAAAACACAGAAAAATAAGTAATCTTGACTCGATATTGACCATGGACATACTCCAAATCCTTAACTTAACTAGTTTCTCAATCAATGATCCAAAACACATCGGAGCCCCTCGGAACCCCATTCAATCATACCAACAAGTCTTAAAATATGATACGAACTTATTCGAAACTCCAAATCACATCAAACAACATAAAACCACGAAGCGTACCTCAAATCAAACTTAATAAACTTTTGAACTTTCAACTTCTAAAACTCGTGCCGAACCATATCAAATCAACTCGGAATGACCCCAAATTTTGCACACAAGTTTCAAATTACATAACGAGGCTATTCCAACTCCCGTAACAAAAATCCAAATAGATATCACCAAAGTCAACTTCCGGTCAAACTTATGAACATTCCAAAACTCCAAATTGCCAATTTTCGCCAATTAACGCTAAAACCCTCAAGAAACATCCAAATGCAAATCCGCGCATACGCCCAAGTCCAAAATCTCCATCCTGACCTTACGAAACAATCAAAACTCAGATCTGGGGTCAAATACAAAAAATTCAAACTTGGTCAACTTTTCCAATTTAAAGCTTCAATCATGGAGTTCATTCTTCCAAATCGATTCCGAACAACCTAAAAAAAAACTGACGATTCACATAAGTCATAATACATTATATGGAACTCATGCCCTCAAACTAACGAGTAAAGTGCAAATGCTCAAAATGACCGGTCGGGTCGTTACATCCTCCCCCACTTAAACATGCGTTCATCCTCGAACGTGCCAAGAGTTGTTCTTAAGCCGTCAAATCATTGTGTAACCTTACCATGCACATTCCTCGGGGTGATCTCACGCCACCCTAATCCATATAAGCCTTGCGACACAATATAACTAAAAATCCTGAATTCAACCTTAGCGCGTATACCTTAAATCTTATTCCCAGAATCTGAAATTCCTTACAAGACCCGAATCTCGCATCTATGCACTGTATAAGTCTGAACAAGTTGTATAAAGACATAACCATAACCCAAGACATAATCACATGACATAGCATACTCGTATCAAAATTTTCGATCACAGTAGCTATTCAAAAAAATCCTATATCATTGACAAACCTCATATCAAACAAAACTTCATTCTATAACCTTCATACACTGCCGATGATGAAAGAAACATGAAGAACTCATAACCATTCATCAGGTCAACAAATCATGGAGCTCCCTCTCCTTCTACAAGGACAATAGCAATTCTAAGCTAACTTTTGATATTATCCTTCCAAATATACCACAATCAAATTCGATAGCTCCCATCCTAGATTTGAAGACCTCATCTTATCAAATACCAGCTCCTCTACTGACATGCCCCACTAATACTACTCAGATCCACAAACTGTGCAATCCATGCACGGATACACTACAATTAAAATGTACTCAAACATGAAAAATGATTCAAACGAGAGAACCGTCTTGCAAGCTCAAAAAGTACCACACAACTCAATGCTAAAAACCCATCACACACCATTGAACCATAACACACAAATCTAACACAAAGGATCATATCTCAACATAACTCTGTCGCAATGCCCGACCACATCCAAACACTGGCCCATATAAGATACCTCGAGCCACCATGCTCAAAATTAATAACCACGTGCAATTCAACATCAAGTACTGAAGGTGCATGACCATAACCACGGAGAAGCAAATGACACAATGCCATACAAACCCGAAAGAGCATAACCAATGCGCAATCAATCATGCATCACCCAAAAACCCATCTCGCTCAAATTCCTCTATAAGTCCCCAATAGAACCACACCATGTGTGCATATAACCAATGAATCACAATCCATCGTAGCAAATAAGAGCAACTCACAGAACGTATCAGAACATGAAAAAGCTCAACACTAGCCGAATGGAACATCCCTCAACAATAGCAGTATGGAGTCGACCAATCTGACCCAATATAGAATACACATACTTATTGGGCTTATCAATGAACCCCAAATCAACTTTGGACACCCACAATAGACTGTAACCCTACGAAGCTCCACAATGACTGAATCATAACACTTACTATCGCCTGGCTAGCTCTGGCCACAACTTCACAGTCCACAACCACGAAACAATCTATTTCTAAGAACTTCAAGTCTCCAAATCCATAAAAACACGAATCACCTTATCTGATCCCAATTCCACTGCCCGAATTTCTGACACATCTCTCATGAATGATCATCTCATGGGGAATATGATGACGTCCAAATACACTACTAGAAAGTAAATGGACACGGTCGCATGAAATATATTTACCCAACTATGAGTCGGAGTCGAATCCTACGGAGAACAATATATAGGTGATTAGTCGTGTAAGATAATGATTACTTATTATGCTAAGCCAAGCACTTAAAATGATTTTGAGAAAATAATTATAACTAATCGCAGAAATATAAACTAACCTAGAAAGCAAGTAAAATGATCAATGACTACAAGTATGGATGCACCGGGAATTACACTCAGGTAACGATCCAATGTATTTCACGATTTTACAAATATGAGCGAGTTTATGCTAATTAGCCTCGGGTAATAATTCTATATTAGCTTCTTCTGAAGACTAACTAGACTTCCTAAATGAATTATCCCTAAAACAATTAAGAGATTAAGCACATCCCGAATATGGCTACAAGTATTTCAATCCTATCCCTAGGTAGAATCTATAAAGTGACGGTTAAATCCTCAAGTTCTTGTATTAATCTTTCTCAAAATTAATTCGAAGTAGATATGTCACGACACAAAATCCTAACTTAGGTCGTGATGGCGCTCAACAGCGGGGTCAGGCAAGCCAACTCTCAAATTACTAAGGGTTCTTTCTTATTAGATTAAACATTTCCACATATACTCAGTTTTGAAAACTTAAAACATAATTCGACAAGGATAAATAGCCAGTTTTTAATCAAAAGTAGTCATGAAGAGGCGTGAGGCAATATATATACAAACCCGAAATCAATAACATCTATCACATGTGTGCTAGGAACTAGTGTCACAAGTCCAACTGGCATACTAACAGAATATACAAAAGATATAATATACAGACCCACTGTCTGAAGGAAATAGACGGGAAATAAGCAAAAGAAAACCCCATGGTGTTGTCGGAGATCGCCAGGAGAAAAGCAGCTCACCGTGAAGTCAGGTCCGTCTAATATCAAGTCAAGATCTGGTCCGACAACCAGATGCACCAGCCTCAGAACCTGTACAATTATGTACAGAAGCGTAGCATGAGTACATAAATATATATGTACCCAGTGAGTATCCCGCCTAACCTGGAAGAGGTAGTGACGAGAGGTCGACATGACACTCACTAAGGTCCAATAATATAGTTTAACAGAATATGATAGAAATGGTAGGCATGTAAAGGTAGTGAAGCAACAAATATATATAAGGAACTGAAATCCGAGGAAGTACTGGGAATGAATAAAACAATTACTACTTCACTTTCCCCCAAATATTTGTCAAATCAATATCCATGAATTTAGTAACAAATAAAGCATGCACATGCAGGGTGAGGACAACCGTCCGGAGTCATAAGATAGTCATGTCCGTGCACTGCCGAGGGTCGAACGGCCTGAACCATAAGTGCACCTCTCCACAAAGTACTCACATCTATGCACTGTCGAGGATCGAACGGCCCGTACCAAAAGTGCATTTCTCAATCCTCTCTATGCACTGCCGAGGATCGAACGGCCCGAACCAAAAGTTCATCTCTCAATCCGCCGAGGTGTACGGCCCGTTCCCATAAGAGTGGGGGAAATCACACTCCTCTCGCGGAATGTAAATTGCGAAGCGGTACATGCACACACACTATTCCTTTTTAAATTACTTTCAGTGAACAATTCCTTACAATTTTTCTCAGATTCCATAACCTCGGGGAAGTAGCATGTAACATTTAATTTATTAAGCATATAGTTCATATAAAGTAAAACACAAGGCATGATGTGGGCCTAACTACCCGGACATAATAGTAATAGTCGCTATGTACGGACTCTCATCACTTTGTACGTACGTAGCCCCCAACAATTATCACATATAGCATTTAAATCACCTAGGGAACAGTTTCCCCTTACAAGGTTAGAAAGGAGACTCACCTCGCGTCGCACGTACTCCCCGGGTCAAGAATGCGCCCGAAACTTCGAACTCGACACCCACGGACTCAAAACTAGCCAAATGTTATACAAATATATCAATTTATATTCAAATCATGGAAATTCTCCTATTACTTAGCCAAATTAACCATTCTTGAAGAAATACCAAAATCTAACCCCGGGCCCGCATGCTCGGAGTCCAAAAATTCTCGAAGGATACACTCACCAATAGACAAAGGATCATTAATACATGATTTTTACTTGATTTCATAGCTAATTAATGGGTAATTTTCTAAATTCTCGAAGGCCCTAGGTTACTACCCGCTGCTAAAGTTTCCACTAATTAAGTAGTTAAATCCTACTAAGAATGCATGCATTAACCACTTTAAGATAGAATTTACTTACCTTTCAGTGGTTGGGTCGTTGAGATTTTTTCCCAAGCTCTCAAGATGTTCTAATGGAGGAAGAAATGAAGAAATAATGAAGAATCCTGTATTTAAGAACACACTATCTGACAGTGTTTCCGCACCTGCGGCTAAAGGACCGCACCTGCGGTCTCGCACCTGCGAGCAAAGGCTCGCACATGCAGAAATGGACGAGGAAGCCTGGGCCCGCACCTGCGGAGGGGAGATCGCACCTGCGGCTCCGCTACTGCGGAACTTTGTCCGTACCTGCGAGAAATGGACTTCCCGCTGGGGGTCGCACATGCGAGGCTGGGACCGCAGGACCGGTCCCGCACATGCGACTGGGCAACTGCACCTGTGGATCACACCAGAACAGGTGCACCAGCAGCTATTTCAGCTGGTTTTTGGCCTCATATATTGTCCGGGAGGCACCTGGGCCCATTCGAGCCCCCGTCCAAATATACCAACAAGTCCCAAGTCATAATACGGACTCGCTCGAGCCTTCGAAACACCCAAAATAACGCTAAAACTCAAAATCACACCTCAAAATCCCTAGAACCAAACTTAGGAACTTTAAGTTTTCTTGACTTCTCTAACAACGCGCCGAACCGACCTATACTACTCGGAACGACACCAAATTTTGCAGGCAAGTCATAAATGACATAACGGAACTATTCTCCATCTCGGAATTTCGTTTGGACCTAGATAACTCAAAAACACATCCCAAACCATAAATAGGAACTTAAGGAACTCTTATTTCCATATTGGGCGCCGAAATTCTCCCGGGTCATCCAAAACCCATTCCGAACATACGCCCATGTCCGAAATCATCATACGAAGCTACCGGAACCGTTGAAACTCGATTCCGAGGTCGTTTACTAAAAATGTTGACCGAAGTCAAACTTGGCCTTAAAGGCCAACCTTAATGAACCAAGTGTTCCTATAGCACTCTAAACACTTCCAAATCCCGGACCACCCGCCCCCGCAAGTCATAAATCATAATAAGCCACCATGGGAAGTTTCTTTTAGGGGAACGGGGTCCGATAATGCAAAATGGTTGGTCGGTTCGTTACATTCTCCACCTCTTAAACAAACGTTCGTCCTCGAACGGGTATAGAATCATACCTGAACTGCTGAATAAGTGCAGATATCTGCTCCGCATGTCCTCCTCGGACTCCCAGGTTGCCTCCTCGATAGGTTGGCCCCTCCACTGGACCTTCACAGCAGAAACTCTCTTGGACCTCAACTGGCGATTCTGTCTATCAATAATAGCAATTGGCTCCTCCTCATAGCCCAACCTCTCATCCAACTGAATAGTACTGAAATAAACCACGTGAGAGAAGTCGGCGTGCCACCTCCGGAGCATGGATGCATGAAAAACTGGATGAACTCCTGATAAACTGGGAGGTAAGGCCAGCTCATAAGCAACCTCCCGGACTCGCTCAACACCTCGAAGGGACCTATAAATCTCAGGCTCAACTTGCCCTTCTTCCCAAACCTCATAATACCCTTCATCGGCGAGACCTTCAATAGAACCTTGTCTCCCTCCATAAATGATACATCACGCGCCCTCTGATCCGCGTAACTCTTCTGCCTGGCCTGTGCTGTGCTGAGCCTCTCCTGAATCAAGTTTACCCTCTCCAAAGCATCCCTCACCAGGTCGGTACCATATAACCTAGCCTCACCAGGCTAAAACCACCCGATAGGAGAACGACATCGCCGACCATACAAAGCCTCAAATGGAGCCATCTCAATGCTGGACTGGCAACTATTATTGTAAGAAAACTCGGCCAAAGGCAAAAACTGGTCCCACTGACCTCCGAAGTCAATCGAACATGCCCTGAGCATGTCCTCCAATATCTGAACTGTACGCTCTGACTGGCCATCAGTCTGAGGGTGAAATGATGTGCTGAGATCTATCTGGGTGCCCATCTCACTATGCAATGCTCTCCAGAAGTGCAAGGTGAACTGAGGACCTCGATCTGATATAATGCACACCGGCACACCGTGCAACCGGACTATCTCCTGAATATAGATCTGGGCTAACCTCTCAGAAGTATAAGTAGTACCTACTGGAATGAAATGCACCGATTTGGTCAATCTATCCACAATGACCCAAACCGCGTCAACCTTCTGCAAAGTCCGAGGAAACCCAACCACGAAGTCCATAGTGATGCGCTCCCATTTCCACTCAGGAATGGGCATCTGCTGCAATAGGCCTCCTGGCCTCTGTCTCATACTTCACCTGCTGACAATTAAGACACCTAGTCACATACTTCACGATGTCCCTCTTCATCCGCCTCCACCAGTAATGCTGCTTCAAATCACGATACATCTTCGTAGCACCAGGATGAACAGAATACAGAGAATTGTGTGCCTCCACTAGAATCCTCTCCCTCAGGCCATCAACATTAGGAACACATAAGAGGCCCCGAAGTCTCAGAACACCATCTTCGCCAATAGTAACCTCCTTGGACCTACCCTGAACCACTGCCTCCCGAAGCTTCGCTAAGCACGGATCATAGAACTGTCGGGCCTTAATCTCCCCCCAATAACGAAGACTGAGCAACCACATGTGCTAAAACTCGACGAGGCTCTGAAAGGTCTAATCTTACCATGCGATTGGCCAAGGACTGAATATCCAAGTCTAGAGGTCTCTCCTCTACTGCAATATAAGCCAAGGTACCCATACTCTCCGCCTTCCTGCTAAAAGCATTTGCTACCACATTTGCCTTGCCCGGATGATAAAGAATGGTAATATCATAATCCTTCAAAAACTCAAGCCACCTGCGCTGCCTCAAATTAAGATCCCTCTGCTTGAACAAGTGTTGCAAGCTAAGGTGGTCTGTATAAACCTCACAGGACACTCCATACAAGTAGTGCCTCCAAATCTTAAGAGCATGAACAATCTCCGTCAACTCCAAATCTTGCACAGGATAATTCTTCTCATGAACCTTCAGCTGGCGTGAAGCATAAGTAATAACTCTCCCTTCCTGAATCAATACACACCCCAAGCCAACGAGAGAAGCGTCACAATATACTGTATACATCCCAGAATCGGAAGGCAATACTAGAACTGGTGTTGAGGTCAATGTTGTCTTGAGCTTCTGAAAGCTCGCCTCACACTCGTCAGACCATCGGGACGGGGCATTCTTCTGAGTCAATCTGGTCAATGGAGCTGCAATATAAGAGAACCCCTCTATAAATCGGCGGTAATAGCCTGCTAGGCCCAAAAATCTCCTGATCTCTATAGTTGAAGTAGGACGCGACCAACTCTGAATTGTCTCGATCTTCTGAGGATCGACCTTGATACCACATGCCCCAAGAATGCCACGGAATCCAACCAGAACTCACACTTGGAGAACTTATCATATAGCTTCTGAACAAGTGTTGCAAGCTATGGTGGTCTGTATAAACCTCACAGGACACTCCATACAAGTAGTGCCTCCAAATCTTAAGAGCATGAACAATTGCCGCCAACTCCAAATCGTGCACAGGATAATTCTTCTCATGACCCTTCAGCTGGCACGAAGCATAAGCAATAACTTTCCCTTCCTGCATCAACACACACCCCAAGCCAACGCGCGAAGCGTCACAATATATTGTATACATCCCTGAACTGGAAGGCAATACTAGAATTGGTGCTGAGGTCAATGCTGTATTGAGCTTCTGAAAGCTCTCCTCACACTCGTCAGACCATCGGAACGGGGCATTCTTCTGAGTCAATCTAGTCAATGGAGCTTCAATAGAAGAGAACCCCTTCACGAATCGGCGATAATAGCCTGCTAGGTCCAAAAAGCTCCTGATCTTTGTTGCTGAAGTAGGACGCGACCAACTTTGAACTGCCTCGATCTTCTGAGGATCGATCTTGATACCCTCTCCGGATACCACATTCCCCAAGAATGCCACAGAATCCAACCAGAACTCACACTTGGAGAACTTAGCATATAGCTTTTTTTCTCGCAAAGTCTGGAGCACAACTCTCAAATGCTGCTCGTGCTCCCCCAGGCTACGTGAGTAAATCAAAATGTCATCAATGAAGACTATGACAAAGGAATATATACACGGCCTGAACACCCTATTCATCAAGTCCATGAATGTTGTTGGGGCATTAGTCAAGCCAAAGGACATCACCAGGAACTCATAATGGCCATATCTCGTACGAAAAGCAGTCTTCGGAACATTTGAAGCCCGAATCTTCAACTGATGATACCCCGATCTCAAATCAATCCTAGAAAACACACGAGCACCCTGCAACTGGTCAAACAAATCATCGATGTGCAGCAAAGGATACTTGTTCTTAACGGTAACCTTGTTCAACGGGCGGTAATCAATACACATCCGCATAGACCCATCCTTTTTCTTCACGAATAGAACTGGAGCACCCCATGGCGATACACTCGGTCTGATGAACCCCTTAGCTAACAACTCCTCAAGCTGCTCCTTCAACTCTTTCGAAGCCATATGGTACGGAGGAATAGATATAGGTTGGGTTCCTGGAGCTAAATCAATGCAGAAATCAATATCATGGTCCAGAGGCATGCCTGGAAGGTCTGAAGGAAATACATCAGCAAACTCTCGAACCACTAGCACTGAATCAATCGTCGGAGACTCGGCGGTGGCATCCCGCACATAAACAAGATAGGTCAGAAAACCCTTCTCGACCATATGTCGAGCCTTCAGGAATGAAACAACCCGGCTGGCTGCACTAACTGAGGAACCCCTCCACTCCAGCCTAGGCGACTCGGGCATGGCTAAAGTAATTGTCTTGGCATGGAAATCTAGCATGGCATGATAAGGAGATAGCCAATCCATGCCTAAAATAATCTCAAAATCAACCATGTCGAGCAATAAGAGATCCGCTCGAGTCTCGAACCCACAAAATAAAATCACACAGGACCGACAAATCCGGTCTACAACCACAGAATCGCCCACGGGAATGGACACATAAATAGGAGAGCCCAAGGACTCACGAGGGACATCTAGAACATGAGCAAATAAGATCGAAACATAGGAATAGGTGGATCCTGGATCAAATAACACTGATGCCTCTCTACCACATACTGTAGTAATACTTGTGATCACAGCGTCTGAGGCCACTGCATCTGATCTGGCCGGAATGGAATAGAATCTTGTTGGAGTACCGGAAGAGTGAGCTCCACCAGAGTGAACAGGAGCTGCCTGACCTCCCCCTGACTGGCCTCCACCTCTAGGATGGCCCTTGCCGACCTGTCCTCCACCTCTAGGTGGCCGGACTATTGGTGGCGGACCCATCGACTGACAACCATGATGTACGGCCTTGCCTGAAACCTGGGACACTGCCTCCTCATATGACCTGGCTCTCCACTCTCGTAAAAAACTCCCAGGTACCATAGTCTGCTGCCCCGAAGAAGAACCCTGAATGGCCGGAAGGCGATGAGAGTCCTCTAGCATAGCACTGAAGTAAGGGTCGGAGGATCTCGGATGACTAGGATAACCACTGGATGAACTCTGCATGGATGGAGGATTGTAGGAACACTCTGGTATGGCGCTGAAATGAGGCCTCGCTAGAACACCTAGGGGAGGTAGTGGAGGTGCTGAATATAAAGGCATGTTGGGCTGACCACTGCTAAAATGACCTCTACCCCCTAGCTGGGGCACCCCTTAAATATTCAGAGAATCTAGCCCTCTTGTCCTACTGACCCTTCTCCCTGCTCCTCGACCGATACCCCTCGATCCTGCAAGCAATCTCTACCACGAGCTGATAAAGAGTACCAATCTCCATCTCTCGGGCCATGGTGTCCCTAATACCTGGATGCAACCCAGCCACAAATCTCCGCACCCTCTCTACATCAGTAGGTAGTATCATGAGTGCATGGCAAGACAACTCTTAAAATCTGGCCTCATAATCTGTCACTAACATCTGCCCCTGCTCTAGCCGCTCAAACTGATACCGCAGCTCTTTCCTCTCAGAGGGCGGAATATACCTATATAGAAACATCTGCGTGAACTGCTCCCAAGTGACAGGAGGAGAATCTGCTGGCCTGCTGAGAATATAGGACTGCCACCACATACGAGCTCTGCCCTCCAATTGAAAGGTAGTGAAATCCACTCTGTGTGACTCTAGTATCCTCATATTGTGCAGTCTGTCCCTACACCTGTCCACAAACTTCTGGGCATTCTCGCCTCGCTCACCCCCAAAGACTGGAGGGTGCAATCTGGTCCATCTATCCAATAACTTCTACAGATCACCGTCCGCAGCTGGTCTTGGCTCAGGTGCTGCTGCAACAGGCTGGACCCCACCCACGGGCAGTGTACCCGTGGTATGATGTAATGCTGTTTTTTGGCTTGCAGCCTGGGAAGTAGGGGTCTGGACTTCCCCTCCCTCCTGAGAAGTGGCAGGATCTGCTGGAAATAAACCAGCCTGGGACTTGGTGTCCATAAATCTCATCATACGGTCCATGACTGCTTGGAAGCCTGGCGCCGTCATGAAGTCTACTTGAGCAGGATCTGCTGGAGGCACCTTGCCCTGCTCCTCTATTATAGGGTCCTCTGGTGGCGGAACTAGAATAGCTCTAGGACGCCCTCGTCCCCTACCGCGAGTCGGTGCCCTTCCCCAGCCTCTGCTGCGGCCTCGAACAGCGTGAGTAGCAGCCCTTCCCGGGTCTGGAACATTAGATGCACGCATCCTTACCATCTGTGAGAGAATAGAAGAATGAATTTAGTAAATCATCAACTGCACGATAGAATAAGAACAAAGAGAGGTTTCCTAACACCCTATAGCCTCCTGAAGATAAGTACAGACGTTTCCGTACCGATCCGCAAGACTCTACTAGGTTTGCCCGTGACTCGTGAGACTTACGTGAATCTAGTGCTCTATACCATGTTGTCACGACCCAAAATCCTAACTTAGGCCGTGATGGCACCCAACAGCGGGGTCAGGCAAGCCAACTCTCAAATTACTAAGGGTTCTTTCTTATTAAGTTAAACATTTCCACATATACTCAGTTTTTAAAATTTAAAACATAATTCAACAAGGATAAATAGTCATTTTTTAATCAAAAGCAGTCATGGAGAGGCGTGAGCCAATATATATACAAACCCGAAATCCATAACATATATCACGTGTGTGCCAGGAACTAGTGTTACAAGTCCTACGGGCATACTAACAGAATATACAAAAGATATAATATACAGTCCCATTGTCTTAAGGAAATAGACGGGAAATAAGCAAAATAAAATCCAATGGTGCTACCGGAGATCGCCAGGAGAAAAGCAGCTCACCGTGAAGTCATGTCCGTCTAATATCAAGTCAAGCTCTAGTCCGACAACCAGATGCACTAGCCTCAGAACCTGTACAATTAAGTACAGAAGCGTAGCATGAGTGCATAAATATATATGTACCCAATGAGTATCCCGACTAACCTTGAAGAGGTTGTGACGAGAGGTCGACATGACAATCACTAAGGTCCAACAATGTAACTTAACAGAATATGATAGAAACGGTAGGCATGTAAAGGCAGTGAAGCAAAAAATATATATATATAAGGCACTGAAATCCGAGGAAGTACTGGGAATGAATAAAACAATTACTACTTCACTTTCCCCCAAATATTAGTCAAATCATATCCATGAATTTAGTAACAAATAAATCATGCGCATGCAGGGTGAGGACAACCGGTCGGAGTCATAACATAGTCATGTTCGTGCAATGCTGAGGGTCGAACGGCCCGAACCATAAGTGCACCTCTCCACAAAGTACTCACATCTATGCACTGCCGAGGATCGAACGGCCCGTACCAAAAGTGCATCTCTCAATTCTCTCACCATTCTTGAAGAAATCCCAAAATCTAACCCTGGGACCACATGCTCGGATTCCAAAAATTCTCGAAGGAAACACTCACCCATAGCCTAAGGATCATTAATACATGATTTCTACTTGATTTCATAGCTAATTGACGGGTAATTTTCTAAATTCTCGAAGGCCCTAGGTTACTACCCAAATTCCTAAATTTTCCACTAATTAAGTAGTTAAATCCTACTAAGAATGCATGCATTAACCACTTTAAGATAGAATTTACTTACCTTTTAGTGGTTGGGTCGTTGAGCCCTTTTCCCAAGCTGTCAACGTGTTCTAATGGAGGATGAAATGAAGAAATAATGAAGAATCCCGTATTTAAGAAAAACACTGTCTGACAGTGTTTTTGCACCTGCGGCCTCGCACCTGCGAGCAAAGGCTCGCACCTACGGAAATGGACGAGGAAGCCTAGGCCCGCACCTGCGGAGGGGAGACCGCACCTGCAGCTCCGCTCCTGCGGAACTTTGTCCGCACCTGCGATAAATGGACTGCCCGCTGGGGGTCGCACCTGCGAGGCTGGGACCGCAGGAGCGGTCCTGCACCTGTGGATCACACCAGAACAGGTGCACCAACAGCTATTTCAGCTGGTTTTTGGCCTCGTGTGGTGTCCGGGAGGCACTTGGGCCCACCCGATCCCCCGTCCAAATATACCAACAAGTCCCAAATCATAATACGGGATCGCTCGAGCCTTCGGAACACCCAAAACAACGCTAAAACTCAAAATCACACCTCAAAACCCCTAGAACTAAACTTAGGAACTTTAAGTTTTCTTGACTTCGCTAACAACGCGCCAAACCGACCTATACTACTCGGAATGACACCAAATTTTGTAGGCAAATCATAAATGACATAACGGAACTATTCCTGGTCTCGGAATTCCGTTCGGACCTCGATAATTTAAAAACACGTCCCAAACCACAAATAGGAACTTAAGGAACTCTTATTTCAATATTGGGCACCAAAACGCTCCCGGGTCATCCAAAACCCATTCCGAACATACGCCCAAGTCCATAAATCATCATACGAAGCTATCGGAACCGTCGAAACTCTATTCCGAGGTCGTTTACTAAAAATGATGACCGAAGTCAAACTTGACCTTAAAGGCTAACCTTAAAGAACCAAGTGTTCCTATAGCACTCTAAACACTTTCGAATCCCGGATCACCCGCCCCTGCAAGTCATATATCATAATAAGCCGCCATGGAAGTTTCATTTAGGGGAACTGGGTCCGGTAACGCAAAATGACCGGTCAGGTCGTTACAAGATGGGTGAGTCCTAGGGTTAGCTAATCCCTTTGGAAACATTAAAGAACAAGAATAATTAAAGAAATAATAACTCACTGCATAATAAATAAAAATCATCCAATATATAAGCACAACAAGATATTTAATCCACACTTTAAATATGAATATTTCCATAAACAATATTTAATTGTTGGGAAAAATATTACACACTTAGATATTCAATACAAAGCAAGAAAATGAAGAAATGAGCATAAATGAGTAAGAAATTCTCAACAAAAAGCTTCAAATCTTCAATACCCAAGTGTGTGTGCAAGAATCCAACTCCCAAACTTGTGTTCTCTAGTCAAGGCTGCCAATGATATGCCAAATTTATTTTACAAATGAGCTAGGTCGTGTATTAAATGGTTTGAGTTCAAAAACGTGAAATTCCATAACTGCCCAATTTTTCTGCCATTTCTTCATCGCATTCGTGATACATCCTCCGCATTCACGAAGGTTTGATTTCTGTTTCTTTGCGTTTGCATTATATCCTTCGCTTTCGCGAAGGTTTGGATTTTGCTTCTTCGCGTTCAAAGTTGTCCTTCTCGTTCGCTAAGGTTTGGCTTCCTGCTGTTTCCCTTTCGCATTCGCGAAGGGTAATTCACTGAGCAGATTTCAATTCTTCATTTTATCTCCTTATTGACTCGTTTTCACTTGGTTTTTTCACCATCACTTCTTTATCACATAAAACCTATAAAATAGAAGTAAATGACATTAAATACATGATTTTATCAACCAAATATAGAAAAAATCATAGATTAAAGACGAGATAAGTTGGTAAAATACCAAGTTATCAAACCCCCAAACTTAAACTATTACTTGTGCTCAAGAAATTCAACAAATAAAAAAATCTTTCAATAGAATTATCAATTGAGCCTAATGAAATACCAAACTTCGTTTCAAGTCAAAAAGGTTCACATTAAACACAATCTAGTGACTTTGGTTGGTACCAACAATTAATCCAAAACATATGAATCGCCAACAACTTCTCACAAATTTCATTTCAATTCAAGTACCGAAACACAACATTAATCAAAGTAGCAACCAAGTCATGATACCAAAGCTTCAAAATTAGCCTCATTATCACAAACAATTTTCTTTTGATCATTCCTCCCAATTGGAGATTGGATTAAGTTCACAACTCAAAATTTTATGTGCCCTCACACTTAAGAGAGAATCTCGACTTATAAATTGCAATTTAAACACAAATGGGATATCAATGGAAAGAATTAACTATCTCTCACACAAAGATATTCCAATGCACAAAAGTAGTGCCATAGGCATGCCCTTCATGTATTTCTCCACTAATGTAGTCACACTTGGTTCAAAATCAAGTAAGACTTAAAGTATTGTTATATAATTTTTTGGCTAAGGTAGGGCACAATTTGGATATGAGTGACTCAAAACCTCCCTAAGCGCTAAAATTTGCAACAATTAAAGTACACTTCCTTCAAAAACTTTTTCCATCCTTTCTTCACTTTTCATTCCACACCTAATCTTCCATTTATTCACAACTTCTTATTTTTCCTTTACTTTTCTTCTTTCTTACTTTTTTTTTCCAGGAATTTTCCACTATTTTATTTTATTTTTATTACCTTTCACCTTTTAAGCACCTTCTACATAACAACTTTTCCAACCTTTACCCCCAAACTTAGGCTTTTAGCCTATGTTTACACTTTCAAAGTACATAGGGAGGTAGGGTGTCAAAAGATAGATCAATAAAGAATGAAGGGTTAAAGCTTGTAACATGGTCGCCAAAGAAAAAGTTTAAAGGCTCAAAAGGGGTTGACTAGGGAAAATATACAAGGGTAGGAAATTTTAGGCACAATAACGGCCCAAGGAAGGCCTAACATCATTTTTCAAACAAAGTTAGTCTAGGATTTCGCTTGAAGCACATTCCGGGAAAGTTCTATACTACAAATAATGCAAGAGAAATCACAACAAATCTCACCACACATGGCACGACGTCGGAAATTGGAATAAGACTTTTGCCTGGTTTGTGCCATCCACAGTCGCTCTAGTATCACTTTGACCTTCTCAAATGCTTGGTGAATTGAATCTAGCCCATATAATTCTGTATCACCGACATTGTACCATCCAACTGGTGATCTACATCTCCTCCCGTATAGTACCTCGTACGGAGCCATTTTAATACTGGAATGTTATCTATAATTGTTGGAGAATTCTATGAGTGCCAGATGGTCATCTCAATTCCCCTTGAAATCTAGAACACATGCTTGTAGCATATCTTCAAGTGCCTGAATGGTACGTTAATCCTGTCCGTCAGTCTGCGGAAGTAATGAGGTGCTGAGATTCACTTGCGTGCCTAAACCCTTCTGAAAAGACCTCCAAAAGTTAGCCATAAATTGAGCTCCTCAGTTTGATATTATAGATATCAGCACACCATGAATCCTAACAATCTCCTTGATATACAACTTTGCATAATCTTCAACCGTGTAAGTTTCCTAACTGGCAGAAAATGGGCACATTTTGTAAGTAGATCAAGTATCACCCATATAGAGTCAAACTTATGATAAGATCAAGGTAATCCAATAATGAAGTCCATTTTAATCATCTCACATTTCCATGTCGGAATCTTTATATTCTTAATCAATCCACCGGGTTTTTGATTCTCGATCTTTACTTGTTGACAATTAGGACACTAGGCTAAATATTCTGCAATAGACTTCTTCATGTTATCCCACCAATACTGCTCCTTAATTTCATGATATATCTTTGTCGAGGGGGGATGGATGGAATATCGAGACTGATGAATCTCAATCATAATCTTCTCTCGCAACCCTACCACATTAGGCACACATAATCGGCCGTGGTATCTCAGTGCCCCGTCTCCTCCGATCTCGAAAGTAGTAAGTTTACACTGCTGAATGCTCTCTCTCAATCGTACTAAGGTAGGATAATCATATTTCCATGTTTTACCTCATCTACCAAAGATGATTCGGATGTCTTTTGTACTGTAACACCTTCGTCATCATAGTCTAACAATCTAATTCTCTTATTGGCCAGCTGATGAAGCTCTTTAGTCAACCCCTGTCTACTTGCTTCAATGTGTACTAAGCTTCCCATTGACTTACGACTGAGAGCGTCTTCCACAACATTGGCTTTAACGGGATGATACAATATCTCGACATCTTAGTCTTTCAGTAATTCAAGCCACCTACACTGTGTGCCTTTATCAAAGATGATGGATACCGACATGCCATGAAGTCAAAAACTCTCGCGGACATAGATCTAAGCTAGCTACTCTAAAGAATAGGTAGTCACCACGGGAATGAAATGAGCCGACTTGGATCCAAAATAACCCATACAATGTCAAATTTCATCCGAGTCCATGAGAGCCCTACAATGAAGTCCATGGTAACACACTCCCATTTCCAATCGAGAATATCAAGTCTCTGAAGCAAACTGCCCAGCCTCTCATGCTCATACTTCACTCGCTGAAAATTTAGGCACCGAGCTACATACTCCACTATGCCTTTCTTCATTCTCCTCCACTAATAGTGTTGCCCCGAATCTTGATACATCTTAGTTGGCACCCAGAAGAATGGAGTAACACAAATTGTGGGCCTTCTAAAGGATCAACTCATGCAACCTATCCATATTGGGCACACATAATCGGATCTGCATCTGCAATACATCGTCATCTCCAATAGACACCTTCGTGGCATTGTCGTGTTGTACCGTGTCCTTAAGGACAACACATGGGGTTCTTCATACTGACGCTCTATAATGAGATCATATAAAGAAGACCGAGAAACCACACAACCAATAACCTGGCTGGGCTACGACAAATTCAATCTAACAAACTGGCTGGCCAATGTGTGAACATCTAGGGCTAGTGGCCTCTCTGTACCGGTAGATATGCCAAACTGCCCAAGCTCTCAGCCTTTGATTCAAGGCATCGGCCACCACATTGGCCTTCCCGGGATGTTATAGAATGGTGATATCATAGTCTTTAAGCATCTCTAGCCATATTCGCGCTCACAAGTTAAGATCTTTCTGTTTGAACGGATGTTGTATACTCTGGTAGTGTGTATAGACCTCTCATGGGACGTCGTACAGATAATGCTGCCAAATCTTCAATACATGACCAATAGCTGCAAATTCTAAGTCGTTAATCGGATAAATTATTCTCATGCAAATTCAACTGCCTATACGCGTAGGCAATCACCCTAACGTCTTGCAACAACACCACACCAAGACCAACATGTGATGCATAACAATATGTAGTATAAGATCCTAAACCTGTAGGCAACACCAAAACTGTGGCTATATGCAAAGCACTCTTGAAAATTTGAAAGCTCGCCTCACACTCCTCGGACCATTTGAAAGGAGCAACCTTCTAGGTCAATCTGGTTATAGGTGCAGCAGTGGATGAGAAACACCCTTCGAAATGGATATAATACCCGGCCAAACCAAGGAAACTAAAAATCTCAGTAGATGAAGACGGTACGGGCCAACTATAAACTACTTCAATCTTCTTCAGATTTATCTTGATCCCCTTACTTGACACCACATTACCCAAAAATGCTATCAAATTAAGCAGAATCCACACTTTAAGAATTTTTCTTACAACTTCTTCTCTCTCAAGGTCTGGAGCACGGTCCTCAAGTGCGGGAGTATACCAAGATGTCGTCAATAAACACAATGACATATGAATCAAGATATGGTTGGAATACATTGTACATGAGGTGCACAAATGTTGTTGGGGCATTGGTCAGTCTAAATAACATCGCAAGGTACTCGTAATGACCATACCGAGTCCTAAAGGCAATCTTCAGAATATTAGAATCATGAATCTTTGAGAACACTTTGGCACCCTATAAATGACAAAATAAATCATCAATGCGCCGCATTGTGTACCTGTTCTTCACTGTAACTTTGTTCAAGTGTTGATAATCAATACATATGAGAATAGAACCATCTATTTTTTCATAAGCAAAATCGGAGCACCCCAAGGCGATACACTAGGCCGAATGAAACCCTTATCAAGAAACTCTTGCAACTTCTCCTTTAATTCCTTCAACTTTGTTGGGGCCATACGATATGGTGGGAAAGAAATAGGCTGAGTACTCGACGATAACTCAATACCAAAATCGTTACCCCTATTTGTTGGCATGCTTGGAAGATCTATTGGAAATACATCTAGGAAGTCCCTCACTACTGTAACTGACTTAATGGTAGGAGTATCAGCACTAACATCTCTCACAAAGGCTAAATATGCATCACACCCTTTCTCAACCATCAGCCGAGCCTTTAGAAAAGACACGACCCTGGTAAGAACACAATAAAAATTACCCCTCCACTCTAACCATGGCAAACCTAGCATAGATAATGTCAGAGCCTTGGCGTGGCAATCTAGAATGGCATGATAGGCCGACAACAAGTCCATGCCCAAGATTACTTCAAAGTCTATCATATGAGCAAAAATAGATCAATTTTGATCTGAAAACCACCAACAAAAACCAATCATGACTGCTACACACGATCTACAATAATAGAATCTCCAACATGCGTGGACACAAAAATAGGAGAACTCAAAGAATCACAAGATATATCCATACTTGTGATGATGTCGTATAATGTGACTACCTCCGTCCTACCCAGGACAGCATAGAATCTGGCATGGCCTCCCCCTTTAGGGAGACCTTTACCCGCCCCCCCACCCCTAGCTGGCTATGCGGGTTGAGTGGCAACTGGAGCAGCAATAATGGCCTACGAGGTATGAAGACCTGATTGAATCTGTGGAGCCTATGTAGTCTATTGAGGTGCACCCCTCATGAGTTTGAGGTAGTCCCTCACCATATAATGGGTATCACCACAGTCAAATCAAGCTCTCAGTGGGCATGGCTGCTCGAACTGGCTCGGGCCTAGCCGTCTAGATTAACCGCTAAAGGCACCCCATGCAGGAGGTGCACTAGAAAGTGGGTGAGGAAAGTGTGCAACCTGAGACCTCGGAATTGCTAGAGTACCACTAGACGCTAGAAGTGATGAATGAACTGGACGGCTTACATAGCCTCTACCATGACGTGTTGAAACTGCAGCGTGGCCACCACTAAATCCTCCACCTCGAGGCCTTTGGGCCTCCATGTCCTCTCTCTCACGGCCTCGTATACCTTCTAACCTACGTGCGATGACTACCACCTGCTGATATGGGGTATCTATCTCCAACTCACAAGTCATTCTAACCCTAATACCATAGTTGAGCCCCTCGATAAATCGGCGGACTTGCTCCTTGATTGTGGAAACCAAAGTGGGTGCATGTTTGGAAAAATCACTAAATCTGACACCATATGCTGACACTAGCATAGTACCGTGGCGCACTTACTCTAACTCCATGCGCCATGCATCTCGATGGGCCTGGGAATAAACTCTCTCAAGAACATCTCTTAAAATTGAGTCCATGTAAGTAAAGATGCACTGGCTGGGCTACCCTCCTTGTACACATGCCACCACTAATATGCTGCTCCTGACAACTGGAATGTAGTGAAAGAAACTCAGCTCGTCTCCACAATACTTATGGTGTAGAGAATGCAGTGGATCTTTTCTAGAAATCACATGCATCCTATGAAGCTAAGACACTAAAAGTAGGAGGATTATACTTCTTAAACTTCTCAAGTCCAAGTTGCTCCTCCTCAGATGCCATTGGCCTAACCTTAGGCTGAAGCGGAACAACAGGTTGTGGTGGCATAACCTCTAGGACCTGATCATCCTGGACTTGCTACTCTGGAGTACGGGCCGCGGGAGTCTGAGCTCCTCCCTCAGCCTGAGATGTGGCAAGTTCAAGTGGAAGAAACCCCACCTGAGCTAGGTACCGAACATGCTCAAGAACTATGTGAGGGTCTCTTGAAGTGCAGATGTGGCAGCAAGCTCCTCGATGCATGTCCCCCAACTAGAACTACCGATGGCTCCTATGCCACAGCTCGGAAATGTGCTCCAGCTGCACCACGTGCCCCTCCTCGGCTTCTACCCCGGCCCTGCCCTCTCGGGGCTCTAGCAAGGGCGCGGGTGTCTAATTGTCAGATCTAGAAATGTGTGTCCTCACAATCTGTGAGAGAATAAAAAGTCGAAGATTTAGATTTCAAAGTTAGCCAATTCGCACAATAATGAATCAAAAAATTGGACTTTTTCCAACAGTTTCGTAGCTTCTCGAAGATAAGTACGGACATCGCCATACCGATCTGTAAGACTCTACTAAACTTTCTTATGACTAGTAACACATATGAACCTAGATCTTTGATACAAACTTGTCAAAGTGCCAATTTCCCCTCCTTAGGATCTCGTGATGGAACCTAGTCTCTAAGACTAGGTAAGCCTAACAAATGAGAGATTATGAAAGAAATAAAAGCTTAAACATGATATAAATTAACAATTCTCATAAATATCTCTATAATTGAAACACAACTACAATGCTCCCAAAACCCGGTGAGACTGACTCATAATATTCTAGGGAATGTTCCAAAACACCAACTACAACACAATCTAATAAGGAAAACAACAATACTATAAGGATAACGGAAGGTAACTTCGAGGCCTGCAGATACACCTAGTAGGTATACCATGATGTCTTTTACAAATACCTACAGTCAAACACTAATGTCCAACACGAGCCGATGAACCTAGATATGCACAAAAAGATGTGCAGAAGCGTAGTATGAGTAGACCACAATAGTATCCAGTAAGTATCAATCCTAACCTCGATAGAGTAGTGACGAGGCTCGGTCAAGACATCTACTAGGACATAATAAATAGAATGAAAACATAATGATATGAAGTAATGGAAGGAGGAGAAATAATTGATACGAAAAAAGTTTATAAGATAGACCAATACCGGAATTGTAAGATAGAGATAACATAAAGGAATCAATTAAAGACAACCACCATAGTCAAATACGGATCCAAACTGATAAGAGAAGGAAGAATACATGCAACAAGAAGCATTTCCCCATTACCTGTTTACAACATAAGATAAACAACAAAAATCACAAATGATGTACATCCTCGTATACAACAATGTAACGACATCGTCGGTTGTTTTGAGTTTTGCATCCCCATTCCCTCGTTTACTACTTATTCTATGTTTATTTGGGGTTATGTGACTTACCGGGGTGGTTGGTTTTGTTCTGGGGATGTTTTGGAATGAATTGGGACACAATCCCAAGGTTGGAAGCTTGAGTTGAAAGAGTTGATCGGATGTTGAATTGTGTATAAATTACTCCGAAATTGAGTTTTGATGATTTCGATTGCTTCGTATATTAATTTTGGATTTAGGAGTGTGCCCAGATACTTATTCGGAGGTCCGTATGTAATTTTGGCTTGAATTGGCGAAAGATAGAAAGTTGAGAAGTTTGACCGAGAGTTGACTTTATTATTTCTGAGATCAGATTTAGGTTCTGCAAGTTGGAATAGGTCTATTGTGTCATTTATGAATTTTTTGAAAATATGAGATTAATCGGAGTTGGATTGATAGGTTTCCCCATTGATTGTAGAAGTTGAAAATAAATTTGTTTCATTAGGCTTAAATAGGGGTGCAATTTGTGTTTTTGATGTATATGTGATTTGAGGCCTCGTCTAAGCTCGTATGATGTTTTAGGACGGGTTGGTATGTTTAGATTTTGTCTCGGGGGATTTGAGTGTGATTTGGATTGAAATATGATGGAATTTAAGACTTGTGGAAGTCCTAGAGTGATCATGTCTGATGCAACCGCACCTGCGAGAAATGGGTCTAGTTGCGGAGCCGCAGAAGCAGCCAGGTGTGTGCAGATACGAGAAATGGGAAGGCAGCCTGGGAGCGTCGGCGTGGAGGTGAATCCGAAGAAGCAGACGCGCTCGTGCGCGAGGTGTTCCGCAGAAGCGAATTTTTGGTTGGAGGACTAGGGATCACAGAAGCGATGGTGCGACCGCATATTCGGTCCCGCAGGTGCGAAGATGGGACCGTAGGTGCGCTAGGTCTAGAGCTTAAGTGGAATTTGCAAAAGCGAAGATTTCTCCGCAAAAGTGGAATCACAGGTGTGGCTCCTAACTCCACATATGCGAAATGCCTGGTAGAATAGATAAAATCGATGGTAGAGTATTTTCTTCATTTTTTTGGACTTTGGATTCTCGGATTGAGGCGATTTTTGAAGGGGTTTTAACCTATATTGAAGAGGTAGGTGATTTTTTATCACTATTATCCATGTATTTTGAATACCCATTGATTATTTCACCTATTTCTCATGAATCTAAGTTAGAATTTAGGTATTTTTGGTACATGTATTGGAGAGTAATATTTAGGGGTTTGAGGGTCGATATGTGGTCGGAATTGGATGATTTTGTTATGGTTGGACTCGTTATTCGATATCGTACCCACTTATTTCTACGGCCCATTTGGCCAATATACCCGAAAGCTAGAGTTTGTGAAAAATATTTCGAACTGGATAAGTTGGTACAACACATATCGGATGACACCGAAAAATGGCTTTAATTTCCTAGAGGCGCTTATTAAAGCAAGCGCTAATTTTTCTAAGTGTTGATATCTGATTTTGGCCTCACCTAAGGTCCGACTAACATAATAGACAGGGAATTGCGTACCTTGTTCTTCTCGGACTAGGACTCCACTTACCGTTATTTTCGAGACTACCAAGTAGAGTTGTTTGTCCGCTTTCGGGGTGTGAAGCAGTGGCCGGCTCAATAAATATCACTTTAGTTCCTCCAAGTCATGTTGGCATTTCTTGAGTCCATTCAAAGATACTCTTCTTCTTAAGCAGCGAGAAGAATCGGTGACTCTTATATGAGGACCTGGAAATGAATCGCCCTAGGGCGGCTACGCGCCCCGTTAGCCTTTGTACGGCCTTTACATTATCTATGATCGTGATATACTCGATAGCTTTGATTTTATCGAGGTTGATCTTGATTCCGCGATTGGATACCATGAAGCCAAGAAACTTGCCCGAGCCGACCCCGAACGCGCACTTTTCTGGGTTGAGATTCATATTATACTTCCTTAATATATCAAAAGTTTCGTGCGAGTGTCTTAAATGGTCCTCTGCTCGCAGGGACTTAACTAACATGTCATCAATATAAACTTCCATTGATTTTCCTCTTTGTTCTTAGAACATTTGGTTTACTAGGCGTTGATAAGTTGCACCAGCATTTTTTAGTCCGAATGGCATTACATTATAACAGTAGGTGCCATATTTAGTGATAAATGTGGTATTTTCCTGATCCTCCGGGTTCATCTGTATTTGGTTGTACCCGGAGTAGGCATCGAGAAAACTGAGAATCTCGTGACCGTACGTGGCATCGATCATACGATCGATATTAGGCAAAGTAAAAGAATCCTTAGGGCATGATTTGTTCAAGTCTTTATAATCTACGCACATTCTAAGTTTATTTCCCTTCTTAGGGACTACTACTACATTTGCTAACCATTCGCGATATTTTACTTCCCGAATGGACCCTATTATGAGAATTTTGGTTACCTCGTCCTTGATGAATGCATGCTTAGCCTCGGACTGGGGCATTCTTTTTTTCTTTATCGAACGGAACTTCGGGTCTAGGCTGATGGGTAGTGATTTCCGGTGGGATCCCTGTCATATCGAGATGGGACCAAGGAAAGCAATCATGTTATCTAAGGAATTGAATAAGTATTTTCATGAGCTCGGGAGTTAACCCCATGCCTAGGTATACCTTTCGTTCGGGCAGGTACTCGATCAGTAAGACTTGTTCCAGCTCTTCGACCGTCGATTTGGTCCTCGTCCGCCCCCTACTTCTCCAATTGGGTCGAGGATGGTGTCTTTGGTTGCTATTTGGCCTCCTATTTTTCCTTCGAATGAGATCCTTTTGCTGATAGTAGTGCCGATACCGGTATCACTTCGTCGACTGCAAACATCTCATTGGCGGCAGGTTTCTCCCCGTACACTATTTTGACTCCCACCGGTGTCGGGAACTTCAGAACTTGGTGAAGGGTCGAGGGTACTGCCAACATGTTATGGATCCAAGGCCTTCCGAGCAGTGCGTTGTACTTCATCTCACCCTCGATCACATGCAATTTGTTTTCTTGGATGGTCCCGGCCACGTTCACTGGTAAAGTAATTTCCCGTTTAGTGGTTTCGCTTGCCATGTTGAAGTCGTTAAGAAGTCGGTTGCGGGCATAATTTAATGCTACAGGCCGAGTTGTTCTACCACCCTCGATCAAATGATATTGCACGAGCTATATAGATCAATCAAGACACGTTTAACTTGAATTTTATTCATAAGAACATATATTACCAGTGCGTCGTTGTGGGGTTGTGAGATCCCGTCTGCATCCTCATCATTGAAAGACAATTTCCCTTCTGATACATAATCCTGAGTTCACTTTTCCCTCGTGATCGACGCCTTGGTAAGCTTGAATATGGGTCCATGTGGAATGTCGACCACACCAATGATCATGTGAATAATTTGTTGTGGCTCTGCTTGTTTATTATTTCTGTTTGCATCCCTGTCTCTGAAGTGGTTCTTTGCCCGGTCGCTCAAGAATTCTCGAAGATGCCCCTCCTTAAACAAATGGGCTACCTCCTCCCTCAACTGTCTTCAATCTTATATGGCCATGGGTGCCATGATACTTGCACATTTGATTAGGATTTCTCTGGGTTGGATCGGTTTGTAAAGGTTGAGGCCACCTGGTGTCTTTGATGTGTCCGATGACTGATACAATAGATGACGCATCGACATTGAAGTTGTACTCCAATAGTCAAGGAGCTTCTTTGGTTTCGACATTCCTGTCGAAACCACTCTTACTCATGAGCCCTCGGGAGCTCTGTCCTCGATAATTTCTTTGATCACTTCGAACGGGGTTGTGTCCAGGACCGTTGTTCCTCCAATCTTCACCGTATGTTTGATATCCATATATGTTCGACCGTCGTTCTCGATCGATATCCCTTTACATTCTGCCAAAGGTCTTGTTTGGATAAACGAAACCGAAAGGAGCCCCAAACTGATCATCCTCGACCTTGATTTTTGACTGGTATAGATTGTGCACATCATCCCGGGTTACAGTTAGATATTCGATCAAATTCTGCTTTAACTGTTGTGAGGCCACCAAACTTCGTATATTTAGACCTTGAGTAAAAACCTGAATGGCCCAGTCATCTGCAGCCGGGGGTAGGTCCATACGTTCCATTTGGAACCGAGATACGAGCTCTCTAAGCATCTCGCTGTCTTTATGCTTCATTTTGAAGAGTTCTGACCTTCTTTTCTCGACCTTTATGGCTATGGCGTGTGCTTTGACGAAGAAATCTGCGAGCATGACAAAGGAACCAATGGAGTTGGGCGGAAAATTATGGTACTATATCATCGCCCCCTTCGATAAATTTTCTCTGAATTTCTTCAGCAGAACGGACTCAATCTCATCTTCCTCTAAATCGTTCCCCTTTATTGTGCATGTGTAAGAAGTGACATGCTCATTGGGGTCGGTAGTCCAATTATACTTGGGAATTTATGGCATGCGGAATTTCTTTAGGATGGGCTTAGAAGTCGCGCTCAGCATGAAAGACTTTTGTACGAACTTATTTGAATCCAAACCCTTCAGAATCAGAAGTGCCCCAGGAATTTGATCAATTTGGGAGTTATACCTTTCCAATTTCTTGTCATTTGATTCAATCTTCTTCTCTTTTGATTAGATTCGCTTTGTCAGCTCCTCAAGCATTTTCATAATAGTTGGGTCAATCCCTGATCCGTTCATGTTTGACCTCTCCGGTACTGATTCAGCCCTGTGAACAACTTTCAGTGAGGACTCGGGTTCCGCCCTACTCGGTGCGTGGTTCTGATTATGGAGTTGCGCTCAGCTTGTTGAGCCTGCATCATCTCAAATATTATTTGAAGGCCGATTCCGCCGTCCTTGTCGCGCTGTGTGTTCTGACTGGCTGATCAAACATCTCCGTGGATGCTATTTTCCGGGTCGACGCCCAGATTTGCATTCAGGGCAACATGGGAACTGACGTCGATGGAGTCTGCATCTGGTACTCCCTCGAGGTCAGCTTGAGGCACTTCGTTCCCTGGGGCGGCTATGTTATCGTTTTCTCCATGAAAACCAAGTCCATTATCGGCGTGTGTAGGTATTGCTTGAAAGTTCGACATGTTGATCCTGAAATCCAAAACGCTAACAAGAACAAGTGTAAAGCAGCGTGTGTTCTCAAAATTAGTACCAGGCGATCACTATTATCCTTAGCCCCACGGTGTGCACCAAACTGTTTACCCTTAAAATTAGATAACAATTAAATTTATAAGTGATTTTAAGGATATGTGATTTCACTTGGAAAAAATTGAGAAATATGAGAATTGACGTTAGAAATTGACTGTAAAATAAAGCAAACCAATATGAAGTACAGTTGAGCCCTCAAGTTGGATAATCCTCGAACCAAATAAATGTCTAATTGAAAAGGATGAATTGAACAACAGAATAAGAGAGCTTAAGAGAGAAAATGTATTGTATTTCTTTGTTTTACATGAATGTGATGATTACAAAATGATTACAATCCCCGTTTATATAGTAGGAGAATTCTACTTATGGTACAATTCTAAATACAGAAGGAAATCCTATGATTGGCTCAATAACCGGTCTGATTTGATATGTGCCGAGATTTTTGGCACGACCTTGCCCGATCACGGATATCTCGGCTTTCCGTTATTTAACTCAGCAGGCTTTCTTCGGTCTTTCTCGATGCCTATCATGTTCGGTCTCGTCCTCAGCTGGTCTCGATCTCAACTGGACCTCGAATTACTATCTTGGTAATATATCTTCATGTCGCGATCTAACGTAACACGAGACCGATCCTCGGCCTACCATCCTGGTCTCGATTAATCATACAGAAATCGGGCATGCCCGGTTTTGACCATATACAGATTCATACTTTCATTGGAGATCCTTCTAGTTTTTCACATTCAAACTATACTCATTCCCAAAATTTATCCGTTTAATAATTAACAGATTTATCTACAATTAAAATAAAGCTCTCAACAATGTATAAGAATTTAGAGATTTCTCTACGGTCGTTTTCGATAAATAAAACTTAATATTCTCTCTTTTCCCAGCTAAAAACAAAATCACCAGAGTTCACATCCATAATGCTTCAGCAAGCAACAACAACTCAATTCATGTTGAGCCGATAAAACCAAGACACATGTGATAAGTAATATATTAAATATCATGATCATATATGTAGCATGTTTTTGTTTGGACAGAGGAACATTTAATATAAATCATAAAGCTACTCTCTTAGATAATAGTTATGATAAACTAAATGTTCTAGTTTTACCTCCTGAACTTGTCAAAACAACCTACCACAAGGATCAGAAGGGGTATATGTATGTAAGAACTTGTTCTATTAACCAGTGTGAGCATTTAGTAGCATTGGGTAATGAAAATGCCTTGCATGGTATTGTTTTAGCCGATAGTGGCTTATGTAATGAACATATTATGGGTGCAAAACCCTAGTTAATAACCAAGACACATGTGATAAGTAATATATTAAATATCATGATCATATATGTAGCATGTTTTTTTTGGACAGAGGAACATTTTATATAAATCATAAAGCTACTCTCTTGGATAATAGTTATGATAAACTAAATGTTCTAGTTTTACCTCCTGAACTTGTCAAAACAACCTACCACAAGGATCAGGAGGGGTATATGTATGTAAGAACTTGTTCTACTAACCAGTGCGAGCATTTAGCAGCATTGGGTAATGAAAGTGCCTTGCATGGCATTGTTTTGGTCGGTAGTGGCTTATGTAATGAACATATTATGGGTGCAAAACCCGAGTTAATATATATATATATATATATATATATATATATATATATATGTGTGTGTGTGTGTGTGTGTGTGTGTGTGAGAGAGAGAGAGAGAGAGAGAGACTTTAAATACATTGTACTTATGAAGTTTCGAATCGCTTCTGATTCAGAGATACAAACTTCTGAGTCACTTATGATGTCTCTCATCATCATGACAAAAATCCGGACAATATTTTGAAATATTACTAATAATCTATTTTGACTATGCCATTACGTTTGTTTGTTCATTTAATTAATCGTTGTAATGTTACCGTCGATTCGTCAAGCAAGGTTTTCCTACTTCTGAAGCACTTAGATATATTTGTCGCTACATTTTAGAGCAAAATAGAATTGCAATTGTGATCAACTTACTTGTCCATTATCTATCAGAGTGTAACGACCAAAAATCACACTAGAGCCACGATGGCGCCTAACACTTTTGCTAGCAAGCCAATAACAAATATACATAATCCAACTTCAACAATAACATAAAATAGTCTTAAATAGCGGAATAGTATAGATATCCAATCTCATAGCGATGATACAACTGAAACCACTCAAAATATGGTGCAACCGAGTGCATGAGCACTATGAAGTACTTAATACAAAGTTTGAACAAAATACAATATTGTCTGAAACTCTTAACATTAATAACATAAGATAAAGGAGGAGACTTCAAGACCTGCAAACAGAACAGCAGTTCTACCTCGAAATCTCCAAGCGAATTCGGATAAACAGCTCACTAGCAACACCGCTATCAGCAACACATGCATCTGTACATGAAGTGCAGAGTATAATCTGAGTACAACCGACCCCACGTACTCTATAAGTATCAAGCCTACCCTCGGAGAAAGCAGTGACGAGTGATAAGTGGGTATTTTACTAACTTATCTCGTCTTTAATCTTAGATTTTTGCTATCTTTGTTTGATAAAATCATGTCTTTAATGTCATTTACTTCTATTTTACAGGTTTTATGTGATTTAGAAGTGATAGTGAAGAAACTAAATGAAAATGAGTCAAAAACGAGCTAGAAAAAAGAATGGAAATCTTCCCAGTGAATTACCCTCCGTGAATGCGAAGGTGTGCGAACGTGGAGCAGCAGGAAGAAAAACCTTTGCGAACGCGAAGAATAGCTCGCGAACGCGGAGAAGCAGGAAGCCAAACCTTCACGAACGCGAAAGATATAGCGCAGGCGCGAAGCTGCAGAAACCAAACCTTCGCGAATGCGAAGAAGAAATGTGCAGAAAAGCTGGGCCGTTTTGGAACTTCACGTTTTTTACCCTAAACAATTTAATACACGACCTACCTCATTTGTAAAATATCTTTGGCATATATCTTGGCTTATTTTCAGTGTCCTTGACTAGAGAACACAAGTTTTTGAGCTAGGGTTCTTGTACATACACTTGGGTTGAATATTTGAAGCTTTTGGTTGAGAATTTCTTACCCATTTATGTTCATTTCTTCATTTTCTTGCTTTGTATTGTATATCTAAGTATTTAGTATTTTTTCCAACACTTGAATCTTGTTTATGGAAATATTTATATTTAAGGTGTGGATTAAATATCTTGTTGTTCTTATGTATTGAGCAATTTTTATTTATTATGAAGTGATTTATTATTTCTTTAATTATTCTTATTTTTTAATATTTCCAAAGGTATTAGCTAACCCTAGGACTCGCCCATTAACTTCAAATTGATTTTGGAAAAGATAATTCGGGGTTGGAAAACATTAATTAACAAGAATTTGAGGTGTTAACCCTCACTTTATAGATTCTACCTAGGGATAGGATTGAACTACTTGTAGCCATATTCGTGTGTGCTTAATCTCTTAATTATTTTAGGGATAATTCAATTAGGAAGTCTTGTTAGCCTTCGGAAGAAGCTATTATAGAATTATTACCCGAGACTAATTAACATAAACGCACTCATATTTGTAAAATCGTGAAATACATTGGATCGTTACTTGAGCATATTTCCTAATGCATCCATGCTTGTAGCCATTGATCATTTTACTTGCTTTCTAGGTTAGTTTTTATTATCGCATTTAGACATAAATATTTTCTTAAAACCTTCTTAAGTGTTTGGCTTACCATAATAAGTGATAATTCTCATACACGCCTAATCGCCTACATATTGTTCTCTATGAGATTCGACTCCGACTCATAGTTGGGTAAATAATATTGCATGCAACCGTGTCACTTTACTTTTTAGTAGTGGATTTGGACGTCATCAACGAGGTTGGAAAGGTCTGATGCTTACATAAATAGTCGACTACAATAATAACAGCATGATAATGGCATATAAGGAAAAAGAGTTCGAATAATAACATACTCAACTCTAACACCCTAAGAGGAGAAATAGGTATATCAAAAAATGCATTAACGTTTCCTCAAAAATCACTTAGATAGAGATTTATCGAAGTAAAATATGATTTCAATCTCTAAACATTAAGTGAAGACATAAAACACCAACTGCATGAGGTGAATACAACATTATGCTTGCACGTCAAATAAACATGCAAAAATCAATAACATCACAGTTTAATCATCAAGTCTACACAATCTCAGCACGCTCTCAGTTTCTGGTACAAGTACCTCTCAACCATGCTCTCAGCACTTGCACGGTGCTTGTTATAATACCCCCTGAATCATCACAAACACACACACTCAGTACTGTATGGGTGCCTGACATAAGTCCCTCACTAAGCACATCTTGTGTGCCTGCACCCATCCAAAGTAACATGGGTTATCACCTGACTCCGGAGGGGAAAATCCTCGCACAAATGCTAACCAAACCAATAGTCAACAATCAATATCAATCAACCCTAATATGGGACCGTTGACGCAAGTGCCACTTACTATCAGTATCAACATGTCTTTGTAGCTCAAGATCAGTCATAACTCTGCTCAATATGCCTCTATGACCCAAATTCAATCATATCCTCATGTCTCAATGTGCTAACATCTCACAGTATAATAATCAAAACACCACATATAATTTACCAATTTGCCATAACTCAGCTCAAACCTGTGTCACACAAAGACACCAACAACATATTATATAACGTAATAACAGTGCAGAGAGACGGGGATACAATACGCAGATATAAGATTATGACTGAAATATATGACTACGGATAAGGCAAATATCTTAACATACCCAAAATATCCCTATCATGTCTCAAACAATTAAGAAAATAGTCTAGACGTGATTCTAGCATGAATAGTAGCTCACACAGTCATAAAAGTGGAGGACACACAGTACAAAAAAGGCATGATAGCAAAACAAGGAATACAATAGCTCAAGCTCTACCTGGATCATGAATAAGCACGGTGCACGCATATACGTTAGTCACCTTGCATATGCATCCCCTACATATAACAAGTATCATAGCATACAGGGAAAATACCCTCAATCTAAGTCTAGGCGAGGTACTTACCTCATCTGAGCTAGTATTAAACCTCAAATTGCATCAAAACTTTGTTCTGGCCATCCAATCATGAAAATTCAAGCCAAATATCATCCACAGAAGTCAAACAATACTATCAGAAGTGATCCCAAAAAATAAGTTTCGATCTTTAATGAAATTTTAAAAAGTCAAGAAGAGTTAACCCGGGTCCGCGTACCTAAAATTTGAAACTAATACCAAATTCGATAACCCATAACATTATGAGTCCAAATATATAATTATTTTCAAAATGGAGTCCAAATCAGTACTCAAATCACCAAAATACACTCTCTTAAATGGTAGACGAAAAACCATAATTAATCTTTAAATTCCATGTTTTGAATACTAATAATCCATGTAGGTTCTTGAAATATAATAAAAATAGGTAGAAATCACTAACCCTCTTATCTTGTATGAAAATATCCTTGAAATATTGTCCCTCTCAAAATTCTGGGGTTCGAAATATGAGAGCATGCGCTAAAATATTAAAATTCCAACTCTTAACCCAATTGTAGTTGTCGCATTTGCGGCCAGTAGTTCGAAAATGCAGAATTTGCAATTGCGACCATAGGTTCGAAATTGAGACCAAGGTTTGCATTTGCGTAGTAGCATCATTAGCAAATCCAAAGTCAACCTAAATAGTTCGAAACCACCCTGAAACTTCTCTGGAACCTCTCGGACGCTAACCATATATGCATTTCAATCATTAAATAGGTTGTGAACCTACTCGGGCACTCAAAATACCGAAAAGAGGTCATCTAGACCTTATATTGACATGGTCAAACTTCAAATCCTTAACTTAAATAATCTCCCAACCAATGACACAAATCATACCTGAGCCCCGCGGGACCCGTTCTAATCATACCAACAAGTACAAATACTTAATTATAACTTATCCAAAGTCTCAAACATGAATAACAACATCAAACCAACAATCAAAGATCTCTTAACCTTCAACATTCAAACTTCATTGAATGTGTCCCTATAATGCTTAGACATTGCGGATGACAACAAACATTGCGCACAATTTCTTATCAACCTTCAACATTGTCACGACCCAAACTGGAGGGCCATGACTGGCACCCGAGCCATACATGCCAAGCACCAACGCACATTTTATCTAACCTTCCTTAATATCTATAAGGGCTGACGAGATCAATATAAATGGTAGACATGAATACTAAACAACCAAAAACGAATGATAATGAATGAACATATATAACATGGGCCGACAATGATGTCATGAAGATATGTATAAGGTACGAGCTGACAAGCTGCCATGAGAGACTATACAACAAAAATCAGTCGACAAGGCAATCCAAACAATACATGAGTCGACACATGTCTATGAGCTTCTAAAGGAACATAAGTGCGTCAACATTTCCGGAATAGGGACCCGACATACCCATAATGTCTATAACAAAAATGTATACCAAGACCATTGCAAGTCCGGAGAAGGGATCTCGACAATAACCGCTGAATTAGGAAGCCTACTATGGTGGGGAAGATTTGCCTACTTGTCTATCAGGGCCTGCAGCACGACATGTAGCATCCACAAATAAAAAGGATGTTAGTACGAATAATGTACTAAGTATGTAAGGCATGAAATCATAAGTAAGAACAGTAATATAAACAAGGATAGGGAATATACAACTTGTAACATCTAGGTACCTTTGAGGGCTACTGACATGAAATGCATGATACATATATGGAGCTCGGTAAAACCCAACTAAACAGTGGTTTCACAATAGTTTTCGTACCCGGCCGACTATAGCGCGGCTCAGTAGAGTAAAATAGATAAATATATACAATGCATGTTGGACTCAGTGGAATCATATTCTGAACCTTTCGGGATGAAGTAAGGTCGGTATCCTCCATACACGTTATTAGGGATAACTCTTCATCATGAATTTTATATGAATCATCAAGTACCAAAAACGTTGATAACATAAGAATAAGAGAAGCAACATCAACATCAATTGTTCCCTAAGAAGGGAAATAGTGAAAGTACTGTTAGCTTCTAAGAGTGGAGTATCTTTGGAAGCTTGTTCATTACATTATGTACAATCGGAGTCGTGCAAAAGAAGGAGAGGGATAGCCTCACATACCTTCCATATACTTCCCAACCTCAATCTATGCAAATGTCACGACTCCTTAGTCTACAATAAGAGAAATGATACTATTGTTATCGATTAAGCGTCATAACTATTATGTAACGACTGCAACCTATTTTACAATGAAACGGACAACACCTCCCCTTTTTATATGAATACCCACAAATTAAAACAATCACCAAACAGTCCAAAAAACCTCAATAATAATCATATTGAGCCTACCATAACAGTCCACCAACCAACAACATTACTAACAAGCCTTTCAATATATATTCCACAAGTTCAAGCTTCAACGACTTAGCCGTAACTTGGATATTCTTAAATACATGTAAGGTAAGAGGTTCCTTACATTTAAACAAAAATAATAACTCCAATTTTACCTTAGTTGACCACGAAATATTCCACCAATGCTGCCACAAGAACAAGGAAGTGAAACTAGAAATTAATTATGGTTTTTCGACACTAGAATCACTTTAGAAGACTTGAAATCACCTAGGCTTGATATTGAAAACTTGAGGGAGTATTTTAAATAATATACACCACTTAGTAAAACCTCCCACATGAGCTGTAACAACACAAAAATCAGCAACAACAAGAAGAACAAGAAACTTACTAGCGCCACGGGATTCCCGACACTTGATTTGTGTTGTTTGCCCTTTGTTTTGGTCTTGTATCATGAGAGAACCTTGAAAGAGTGTTTTTGGGGTTCTAAAGTATGAATATACTGAAAAATAATGACTTAAAATGGGGTTGAGGCATCTTATATACATCCATATGTCTTAACTGCCTATGTGGGCCCCAAAGAGAGCTGCTTGGCGCAGTCGTGCGAAAACACGAATATCTCTCTACTATGCGTATCGACAAACGGTTTAATATATTGGAAACTATAATCATAGACATTCAATTTAGTGGGTAGATCACCCCGTAATTTCAAGTAAACTAGAAGAAAATCTTAGTAGCATTTGACCTAAAGTTTAAGTTAAATTATGAACGTAAGTTGCGACAACTTTTGTCGACTTTTGTTTCATAACTCGTTTGGCTTCAAGACTTATGATATGTATATTATATGATTCAAATACCTTAAAACACGACCTCTTGGGAATATAAAGCACCTCTAGTTTTACTCGAAAATATGAGTTACAACATCCTTGATTCGTTTAACTTCTAATACTTGTTAACCACTCTTATACACCTTTGTATCGTTTAAGACCAAAAGGATTAACTTGTTATCATCTAAAAGATAATCTCTTCTTGAATTTACGTCAGCTAACTTACGGTGTGATCTAACGTACAATAATGTGGTTTGTAAAACTCCCCCCCCCCCCTTCGGAACATTCGTCCTCGAATGTAAGGATTTATGGGGAGTCTAACTCATCGTGGATTCCAACGGAAATTTCTAGTTGAGTTTCCCCTATAAAATTGACACTAGCCAAATTTGCAAGCAGTTCAACCCAAACTATAGCCATACAAGGCTATTCAAAGCATTATAGATATGTACATTATCTGCATAACACCATTTTGTATTAAGAAAGTATATTATCAAGCTATTGATTACCTCATAGAGTCGTTTCACCTTTTAATGTGTCATGTATTCCCCCGACATCCTCATTATCTTCAATGCGGAACATGTAAGGGTATTTAGACTTCATCTCCTCTTCTGCTTCCCATGTCATTTCTTCTGTATCCTTGTTCCTCCAAAATACTTTGGTGGAAGCTACATCCTATGTTCTCAGCTTGCATACTTGTCAATCAAATATAGCCATTGGAACTTCTTCATATGATAGATCCTCTGTAACTTGTACATCTTTGATAGGGACGACCTGAGAAGGGTCTTCAATACATTTCCTCAATATAGATACATGGAATACCGGGTGGAAAAATTTCAATTGGGATGGCAATTCTAAATCATAAGCAACATGTCCAATTCGTCGAAGAATTTTGTACGGCCCAATATACCGTGGACTTAGCTTACCTTTCTTCCCAAAATGCATAACACCATTCATCGGCGAGATCCTCAAAACCCAATCACCAACCTCAAATTTAAGATCACGACGTCGGACATCGGAATAAGACTTTTGCCTAGTTTGTGTCGTCCTCAGTCGCTCTTGTATCACTTTTACCTTCTCAATGGATTGGTTAATCAAATCTACCCCAAATAATTCTGTCTCACCGACTTCGGGCCATCCAACTAGTGATCTATATTTCCTCCCGTACAGTGCCTCATACGGGGCCATTTTAATACTGGAATGGTAGCTATTATTGCAGGCGAATTCTATGAGTCCTAGATGATCATATCAATTCTCCTTGAAATATTCAACACATGTTTGTAGCATATCTTCTAGTGTCTGAATGGTACGTTCATCCTGCCCGCCAATTTGCGAATGGAATGCAGTGCTGAGATTCACTTGTGTGCCTAAACCTTTTCTGAAAAGACCTCCAAAAGTTAGTTGTAAATTGAGCTCCTCTGTCTAAAACAATAGATACTGGCACACCATGAAGCCTAACAATCTCCTTGATATACAACTTCGCATAATCTTCAGCCGTGTAAGTTGTCTTAACTGACATAAATGGGCACATTTTGTAAGTCGATTAACTATCACCCAGATGGAGTCAAATTTATGATAAGAGCGAGGTAATCCAATAATGAAGTCCATATTATTCACCTCCCATTTCTAGTCGTAATATCTATATTTTGAATCATTCCACCGGGTTTCTGATCCTCGATCTTTGCTTGGTAACAATTGAGACAGTGGGCTATAAATTCTGCAATAGACTTCTTCATGTTATCCCACCAATACTGCTCCTTAACTTCATGATACATCTTTGTCGAGCTGGGATGGATGGAATATCGGGACTGATATCAGTCATAATCTTCTCTCGCAAACCTGCCACATTAGGCACACATAATCGGGCTTGGTATCTCGGTTTCCATCTCCTTCGATCTCTCAATTGTACTAAGGTAGGATCTTTATATTTTCGTGTTTTTACCTCGGCTACCAAAGATGATTCTGATGTATTTTTATGGTAACACCTCTATCATCAGAGTATAACAATCTGATTATCATATTAGCTAGCTGATGAAGCTCTTTAGTTAACCTCTGTCTACCTGCCTCAATGTGTACTAAGCTTCCCATTGACTTACGACTGAAAGTGTCTGCCACAATATTGGCTTTACCGAGATGGTCAGTAACTCAAAATCGTAATCTTTTAGTAGTTCAAGCCACCTACGTTACCCCAAATTCAAATCCTTCGCCTTGAAGATTATTGTAAACGCTTGTGATCTGTGTGGATGTCAACATAGATGTTGTATAAGTAGTGCAGCCGTATCATCAAAGCATTTATTACTGCAGCAAATTCCAAATCATGAGTCAAGTAATTCTTTTCATGCTTCTTCAATTATCTTGATGCATATACAATCACCTTCCCACGTTGCATCAATACGCACCCCAACTCTATATCTGAGACATCACAATATACCACATAACCTTTTGTTCCTTATTGGAGAGTGAGCACTGGCATGGATGTCAATCGATTCTTTAGCTCATGAAAACTACGTTCACAAGTGTCAGACCACTTGAACTTGGTAGCTTTCTGTGTTAAGTTATTCTATGGTGCTGATATAGCGTTAAACCCTTCTGCAAACCACCTATAATATCGTGCTAGCCCCAGGAAGTTGCGTACATCTAACAATGTTTTAGGTCTCGTCCAATTCTACACCGAATCGATCTTCTGAGTGTCGACACTAATACTCTCACCAGATATCACATGGCCAAGTAATGCTACTGAGTTAATTCGGAATTCACATTTGGAGAGCTTAGCATATAACTTACGATCCTGAAGGGTCTGTAACACTATCCACAAGTGACCCGCATGTTCCGCCTTCGAACAAGAAAACGCCAGAATGTCATAAATGAATACGATTACGAACACATCAAGATAGGGCCCGAATACACTATTCATGAGATCCATAAAAGTTGTTGGGCATTTGTTAGCTCGAAAGACATCACCAAGAACTGAAATTGCCCATATCTTGTCCAGATTGTTGTCGTTGGAATATCCTTCTCCTTAAACCTCACCTGATGATACCCTGAATGTAAGTCAATCTTGGAGAAATACTTGGCACCCTGGAGTTGGTCAAAAGGTCCTCAATCCTTAAAAGTGGATACTTGTTCTTTATAATAAACTTATTCAACTATCGATAATCGATACACATCCTTAACGATCTGTCTTTCTTCTGCACAAACAAGACTGGCACACCCCAAAGGTGAAGTTCTAGGCTTAATGAAGCCCTTGTCTAGCAAGTCCTTCAACTGCACCTTCAACTCTTGCAACTATGTCGGGGCCATCCTATATGGAGGGATAGAGATAGGTTGAGTGTCAGGCAACACTTCAATGCTAAACTTAATCTCCCTATCAAGAGGAAGGCCTAGGAGTTCATTTGGGAAAACATCTGGAAATTCATTGACCAAGGGGATTTATTGTAGTGTAGGCGGCTTCGCCTCCACATCCTTAACGCGAACGAGATGATAAATCTAACCTTTTGAGATCATATTCCTTGCCTTAAGATAGGAAATAAACCTACCTTTCGTCGTAGCAATGTTCCCCTTCCATTCGATGACGGGTTCACCGTGAAACTGAAACCTAACCATCTTTGTACGACAATCAACATTTGCATAGCATGAGGCTAACCAGTCCAATCCCATTATCACATTGAAATCAACCATTTCTAACTCAAATAAAAATTGTCGAGGTTTGACGACTACAAATCATCATTGTGCAACCTCTATATACCCTTCTAGCAATCATGGAATCTCATATCGGAGTAGATACCACAAGTTGTTTACTTATCAATTCGGGTACAACTTCAAACTTATTAGCATAAAAGGGTGTAACATATGATAATTTAGATCCCGGATCAATCAACGCATATACATCATGAGAAAATACAGACAACATACCTGTAACAATATCCGGAGACTCTAAGGGACATACTCTCTCAAAAACATGTCCGAGAACTATGTCCATGTAAGTAAAGCTACCTCATCCAGACTACTCAAATCCTAAGCATCCCACCACTGATAGGCTGATCCTCTAAGCTGGAAGGTTGTAAAAGAAACCCCACTCGTCTCCACTACGCCCATAGTACGGAGAATACGATGACACTCTTCCAGAAAACCCTGAGCATAATCTGTAGCCAATCCGCTGAAGGTAGGTGGGTGGTACTTCTTGTACCTCTCAAGTCTGAGCTGCTCCGCCTCAGAAGCTGTTGTCCTAGTCTCGTGCTGAACCAGAGCTAGCGGCTGCATAGGGATGAACTGTGGGGCCTGGTCAACCTGGACCCTCTGCTCAGGAGTACGGGATGCGAGAGTCTGTGCCCCTCCCCCGGCTTGAGATGTGGCGGGAGCTAATGGAATCAATCCAGCCTGAGCTGAGGTGTTGAACATGCTCATGAACTAGGCTAGAGTCTCTTGGAGGGATGGTACAGCAATAGGCACCTCCAATGCCTTCCCTCCAGCTGGATCTGCTGGGGGCTCCTCTATCGCAGCTCGTGCGGGTGCTCTGGCTGCATCGCGTGGTCGTCCTCTACCCTGGCCCCGGCTTCTAGCAGGGGGCACGGGTGTCTGGTTTTCAGATCCTCCGGTACAGGTCCTCACCATCTGTGAGAAAGAACAGAATATAGATGTTTAGAATTTGATGTCAACGAATTTGCACGATAAGGAATAATAGAAGTATAATTGTTCCTAACAGCTCCATAGCCTCCCGAAGATAGGTACAGACGTCTCCGTACCGATCCACGATACTCTAATATACCAGCTTGTGACTCATAACTCCTATGAACCTAGAGCTATGATACTTGTCACGATTAAACCTTCCCTCCGCGAGAGGTCGTGACGGCACCTAGTCCCTATGACTAGGTAAGCCTAATATTTGCGAAAAAACAACGAAAATGAAACATAACTCTAAACCATTAATAGTAATAGAAATGAAATAGTGATATAAATGCCGCTCGGCATATAAAATAACAACTCTTAACAAAATACATGAAAACTTTCCCAAGACCCGGAACATCATAAGTCACAAGCTTCTACGAAATTTCTATAAGTTCTATACATCAGTATTCTGGAAGTAGTAGAAGAAGAAGTACACAGAAAGGGAAAAAAGGGGGACTCCTAGATATGCGGACGCGCTAGATGTACCTTGAAGTCTTCGTATCAGCAACGATGTACGACTAATAATACGGCTGAAAAGATATACCTGGATCTACACATAAAAATATGTGCAGAAGAGTAGCATGAGTACACCACTATGGTACCTAGTAAGTGCCAAGCATAACCTCAGTCGAGTAGTGACGAGGTCAGGTCAGGCCCATTGGTAATTAATAAATGAAGCAAAAAATACACAGTATAATAATAGACTGAAACTAAGCAAAAGGAAATATAGCAAATAACAGTTCAGTACACGAACATGAAACACAGGGGATCTCTCGAGATACCGTCTCATAGTCCCAAAATAAATGTGGAGGGAGAACTCCCGAGGTACCGCCTCGTAGTCTCAAAAGTAAATGTGAAGGGAGAACTCCCGAGGAACCGCCTCGTAGTCTCAAAAGTAAACATGCAGGGGGGATCTCTGGGGATACCGTCCCGTAGTCCCAAAGTAAATACACAGCTCAAACAATTGAATATAACAATTACAACAAGAGAATCTATTATTTAGTTTAAGTTAAAATCAAGAAAAGGAAGCAAAAATTCACTAAGCATGCTGCAACAGGGTAAGTACACATGTTGGTATACTCAATTAAGGTGAAGAAAGGTAATTACTAAGTAAAATCAAGTAGTTACAACAAATATACGTTCACGCACTCCTCATCTCGCATACATGGTGCTCACATATCAATTTCTGTACCAAATCCTAAGGGAATTTTCCCCCACACTAGGTTAGGCAATCCATTTACCTCGAACCAAGCTAAATCAATCTGTAGCAATGCCTTTCCCACGAATATCCGGCTCCAAATGGCCCAAATCTAGCCATAATCAATTACATACCATAAATATGGGTATAAGAAACTAATCTAATCAATGAAATCTAAGCTAAATCAAGGAACTAGGAAATCGTCCCAAAAAGCCTCCCCCGGCCCACATCTCGGAATCGGGTAAAAGTCACAAAATATGAACATCCGTTCAGTCACAAGACCAACCATATAAAAATTACTCAAATCCGACCACAAATCCCCTTTCAAAACTCGAAATCTTAGTTGAAGAATTTCTTCCAATATTTCCCAAATTTCAACCCCAAAATCCGAAATTAAAGATAAAATTAATGATAGATTAGTGGGATATAACCAAAATAGAGTGTATAATCATTACCCAATCGATGTCTCTGAAAATCCCTCAAAATCTCGTTCAAATCCAAGCTCCCAAACTCAAGTTTTGATCAAAATGGCCAAACCCTCATTTTTGAAATGTTATAAGTCTGCCCGGTGATTTCTTCTTCGCAAACGCGGTCACACCCTCGCGTTTGCGAAGCATAACTTCCCTTAAGTTATAGACCTCCTTCGAGAATGCGAGGACCCCCTCGCGAACGCATAAGCTTGCCTCGCCTGACCCTACACAAACGGGGGACACTTATCACGAACGCGTAGGCTAATCACCTGGAGCCCATCTGACCGATCCTCTACGCGAATGCGAGAACCATATCGCGAACGCGTAGGCTAGAGGATCCACACTGTCGCGAACATAGGAATCACATTGCAAAACTGTAGAGAAACATAGCCGGTCTCCCTGATACCCTATGTGAACGCGAGACCTCTCTCCCTAACGCTATGAAGGAAACCAGCAAAAATGACACCAGATCTTCAGCCATTTCCAACAAGTCCAAAATGATCCGATAACCACCTGAAATCAACCTGAGGCCCTCCGGGCCTCACCAAACATACCTACCAGTCCTAAAACATCATTTGAACTTAGTCGAGCCTTCAAATTACATCAAACAATGCTAAAAACACAAATCACCCTCTGATTCAAACTTAATGAACTTGAAACTTCCAATTTCTATAACCGATGCCGAAACCTATCAAACCACATCTTATTGACCCCAAATTTTGCACACAAGTAATTCTCCATCTTATGGACCTACTCCAACTTCCAGAATAGGAATCCCACCCCAACATCAAAAAGTCCACTACCAGTCAAAATCTCAAAATTTTGACTTTCTCCATTTCAATCCTAAATGAGCTACAGACCTCCAAAACACAATTCGGACACACTCCTAAGTCCAAAATCAACCAACAGAGCTAACAGAACCGACGAAACTCCATCCTGGAGTCGTCTTCACACAATCCCGACTACGGTCCGAATCCTAAAAGTTAAGCTTCAATTAAGGGACTAAGTGTCCCAAAACACTCTGAAACCACAACAAAGACCTCCCGGCAAGACACATAAGCAGAAAAGACACAGGGAAAGCAGTAAACAGGGATCGGGGCTATAACTCTCGAAACGACTAGCCGGGTCATTACACAATATGGATCTCCAATCAATACCATCGAATTCTGGAATTGTCCTCGACACGACCCAAAATGGAGGATCATGACTAGCACCCGGGCCATACTTGTCGAGCACCAACGTACATTTTATCTAACCTTTCTTATTATCTTTAAGGGCTGACGAGATTAATATAAATGGTAGATATGGATCATGAACAACCAAAAAATAAAGATAATGGTATGAATATACATAACATGGGATGACAAGACTACCAAGAAACTACATATAAGGTACGTGCTACCACGCTTCCATGAAAGACTATACAACAAAAAACCAACCGACAAGGGATACCAAACTATATATGAGTCGACACATGTCTATGAGCCTCTAAAGGAGCATAAGTGGTACAACATTGCCAGAATAGGGCCCCGACAAACCCATGTTATCTATAACAAAAATGCATACCAAGACCACGGCAAGTCCGGAGATTAGATCTCGCCAATAACCGCCGAACTGGAAGCCTACTGTGGTGGGGGAGCTGCATCTACCTGTCTATCAAGACCTGCAGCACGACATGTATCATCCAAAAATAAAAAGGACGTCAGTACGAATAAAGTACTGAGTATGTAAGGCAGGAAAGCATAAGTAAGAACGGTAATGTAAACAGGGATAGAGAATATACAACCTGTAACATCTGGGTACCTCTGAAGGCTACTGACATGAAATGTGTGATACATACATATATATATACAAACTTTTAAAACATATGCCTCTGTGGGCATCATCATCATCATCATATATTACCCAGCCCTAATAGGCTCGGTAAAATGTACCATGCCATCATAAGGTTCCGTAGAATCGTACCCGGCTAGATGGAGCTTGGTAACACCCAACTAATCAGTGGTTTCACAATAGGTGCCATACCCAGTCGACTATAGCGCGGCTCGGTAGAGTAAAATAGATACATATATATAATGCATGCGGGACTCATTGGAATCATATTTTGAACCTTTCGGAGTGACGCAATGTGGATATTCTCCGTACACGTTATTAAGATTAACTCTTCATCAAGAATCTTATAAGAATAAGAAATTACCAACAACATTGATAACATAAGAATAAGAGAAGCAACCTCAACATCAATTGTTCCATAAGAAGGGAAACAATGTAAGTACTGCTAGCTTCTAAGAGTAGAGTATCTTTGGAAGCTCGTTCATTGCATTATGTACAATCGGAGTCGTGAAAAAGAAGGAAATGGATAGCCTCACATACCTTGTATATATACTGCCCAACCTCAAGCTATGCAAATGTCACGACTCCTTAGTCTACAATAAGATAAATGACATTATCGTTATCGTTTAAGCGTCATAACTAAAAAGTATCGACCACAACCTATTTTACGATGAATCGGACAGAACCTCCCCTATATATATGACTTCACACAAGTAAAAAAAATCACCAAAAATCCCAAAAACATCAATAATAATCATATTGAGCCCCCCAAAATAGTCCACCAACCAACAACATTAGTACCAAGCCTTTCGATATATATTTCACAAGTTCTAGCTTCAATGACTTAGCTGCAACTTGGAAAATCTTAAATACAGGTAGAGTAAGAGGTTACTTACCTTTAAACAGAAAAAAAAATCCTATTTGACCTTAATTTTCCACGAAATATCCCTCCAATGCTGCCGCAAGAACAAGAAAGCGAAACTAGCAATCAATTAAGGTTTTTCGGCACTAGAATCACTTTAGAAGACTTGAAATCACCTAGGGTTGATATTAAGAACTTGGGGAGTATTTAAAGAAAATAAAACACTTAAAACAACCTCCCACATGAGCTGTAACAACACATAAATCAGCAACAACTAGAAGAACAAGAAACTTACTAGCGCCACGGGATTTCTGACACTTGATTTGTGTTGTTTGCCCTTTGTTTTAGTCTTGGATCATGAGAGAAACTTGAGAGAGTATTTTTAGGGTTCTAAGGTCTGAATATACTTTAAAATAATGACTAAAAACGGGGTTGAGGCATCTTATATATATCAATATGTTTTAAACCGCCTATTTGGCCCCATAGAGAGCTGCTTGGGCGCAGTCTTGTGAAAATGCAAATATCTCTATACTCCAAGATCTTATCAACAAACGGTTTAATGAGTTGTAAATTAGACTCATAGATCTTCAATTTGGTTGGTAGATCACCCCGTAATTCCAATTAAATTGGGAGAAAATCTTAGTAACATTTGACCTAAAGTTTAAGTAAAATTATGAACATAAGTTACAACAAGTTTTGTCGACTTTTGTTTCATAACTCGTTTGAATTCAAGACTTATGATACGGATATTATATGATTCAAATACCTTAAAACACAACCTCTTGAGAATATTAATCAACAGGTTTAACTAAAAATACGGGTTACAACATCCTTGATTCGTTTAACTTCTAATACTTATTAACCACCCTTATACACCTTGTATCATTTAAGACCAATAGGATTAACTTCTTATCATCTCAAAGATAATATCTTCTCATATTTACGTCGACTAACTTATTCCATGAACCAATGTACTTGAATAAGGGTTGTAACACGCTCCCCCCTAGGAGCATTCGTCCTCCAATGTAAGGGTTTATGGGGAGTCTAACTCATCGTGGACTCCAACAGAAATTTCCGACCAAGTTTCCCCTATAAAATGGATACTAGCCAAACTTGCAAGCAGTTAAACCTAATGTATTGTCTCAGAAGGCTATACCAAGCATTATGGATATATACATTATCTGTATATCACCATTTTTTATTAAGGAAGAGTATTCTCAAGCTACTACTTACCTCATAGAGCCATTTCACCTTCTAATGCGTCATGCATCCCCCCGGCATCCTCGTTATCTTGAATCTAGAACAGGTAAGGGTATTTAGACTTCATCTCCTCTTTTGCTTCCCATGTCATTTCTTCCATGTTCTTGTTCCTCCATAATACTTTGACTGAAGCTACATCCTTTGTTCTCAACTTGCAGACTTGTCGATCTAATATAGCCACTGGCACTTCTTCATATGATAGATCCTCTATAACTTGTAACTCTTTGATAGGGACGACCCGAGAAGGGTCTCCAATACATGTCCTCAACATATATACATGGAATACCGGGTGGACAAATTCCAGTTTGGATGGCAATTCTAAATCATAAGCAACATGTCCATTCCGTCGAAGAATTTTGTACGGACCAATATACCGCGGACTCAGATTACCCTTCTTCCCAAAATGCATAACACCCTTCATTGGTGAGATCCTCAGGAATACCTAATCACCAACCTCAAACTCTAGATCAGGACGTCGAACATCGGAATAAAACTTTTGCCTGCTTTGCACCGTCCTCATTCGCTCTTATTTCAGTTTCACCTTCTCAATGGCTTGGTGAATCAAATCTGGCCCATATAGTTCTGTTTCACCGACTTCAAACCATCCAAGTGGTGATCTACATCTCCTCTCGTACAGTGCCTCGTATGGTGCCATTTTAATACTGGAATGATATCTGCTATTGTAGGAAAATTCTATGAGTGGAAGATGGCCATCCCAATTCCCCTTGAAATCCAGAACACAAGCTCGTAGCATATCTTCAAGTGTCTGAATGGTTCATTCATCCTGTCTGTCAGTTTGTGGAGGGAATGCATTGCTGCGATTCACTTGTGTGCCTAAACCCTTCTGAAAAGACCTCCAAAATTTAGCCACAAATTGAGCTCCTCGGTCTGATATAATAGATATCGGCACACCATGAAGCCTAACAATCTCCTTGATATACAACTTTGCATAATCTTCGGCTGTGTAAGTTGTCTTAATTGGGGAAAAATGGGCATATTTTGTAAGTCGATCAACTATCACCCAGATGCAGTCAAAATTATGATAAGAACGAAGTAATCCAATAATGAAGTCCATATTAATCACCTCCCATTTCCAGGTCGGAATCTCTATATTCTGAAGCAATCCACTGGGTTTCTGATGTTCGATTTTTTATTTGTTGTCAATTAGGACATTGTGCTACAAATTCTGCAATAGACTTCTTCATGTTATCCCACCAATACTGCTCCTTAACATCATGATACATCTTTGTCGAGCCAGGATGTATGGAATATCGGGATTGATGAATCTCAATCATACTATTCTCTCGCAACCCTGACACATTAGGCAAACATAATCGGCCCTGGTATCTCAGTGCTCCATCTACTCCGATCTCAAAAGCTGTAATTTTACATTGCTGAATTCTCTCTCTCAATCGTACTAAGGTAGGATCTTCATATTGTCGTGCTTTTACCTCGGCTACCAAAAATGATTCTGATGTATTCTGTAGAGTAACACCTCCGTCATCAGAGTATAACAATTTGATTCTCACATTGGCTAGCTGAAGAAGCTCTTTAGTCAACCCCTGTCTACCTGCCTCAATGTGTACTAAGCTTCCCATTGACTTATGACTGAGAGCGTCTGCCACAACATTGGCTTTACCGGGATGGTACAATATCTTGACATCATAAACTTTCAGTAATTCTAGCCACTTACGCTGCCTCAAATTCAACTCCTTCTGCTTGAAGATATATTGTAAACTTTTGTGATCTGTGTAGATGTCAAAATGGACGCCGTATAAGTAGTGCCGTCATATCTTCAAAGTATATATTACTACACCCAATTCCAAATCATGGGCCGGGTAATTCTTTTCATGCTTCTTCAATTGCCTTGATGCATAAGCAATCACCTTCCCATGTTGCATCAATACGCACCCTAAACCTATACCTGAGGCATCACAATATACCACATAGCCTTTTGTTCCTTCTAGGAGAATGAGCATTGGCGCAGATGTCAATCGATTCTTTAATTCCTAAAACTTTGTTCACAAGCGTCAGACCACTGGAACTTAGAAGCTTTTTGTGTTAACTTAGTCAATGGTGCTGATATAGAGGAAAACCCTTCTACAGATCGCCTATAATATCCTGCTATCCATATGTAGCTGCGTACTTCTGATGGTGTTGTAGGTCTCGACCAATTCTTTACTGCATCGATCTTTTGAGTGTCGACACTAATACCCTCGTCAGATATCACATGGCCAAGGAATGCTACTGAGTCTAGCCAGAATTCACATTTGGAGAGCTTAGCATATGACTTACGATCCTCAAGAGTCTATAATACTATCCGCAAGTGGCCTGCATGTTCCGCCTCCAAATGAGAATACACCAAGATGTCATCAATGAATACGATCACGAACACATCAAGATAGGGCCTGAATATAGTATTCATGAGATCCATACAAGCTATTGGGGCATTTGTTAGACTGAACGACATCACCAAGAACTCAAAGTGCCCATATCTTGTCCGAAAGGCCGTCTTTGGAATATCCTTCTCCTTAACCCTCACCTGATGATACCCTGAACGTAAGTCAATCTTGGAGAAATACTTGGAACCATGGAGTTGGTCAAATAGGTCATCAATCCTTGGAAGTGGATACCTGTTCTTTATAGTAAACTTATTCAACTGTCGATAATCGATACACATCCTTAACGACCTGTCTTTCTTCCGCACGAACAGGACTGGCGTACCCCAAGGTGAAGTGCTAGACCTAATGAAGCCCTTATCCAGCAAGTCCTTCAATTGCGCCTTCAACTCTCGCAACTCTGTCGGGGCCATCCTGTATGGAAGATCTGATATGGGCTGAGTGTCAGGCAACACATCAATGCTAAACTCAATCTCCCTTTCAGGAGGAAGTCCTGGGAGTTCAACTGGGAAAACATCCGGAAAATATTGACCATAAGGATTGATTGTAGAGTAGGTGGCTTCGCCTCCGCATCCCTAATATGAACAAGATGATAAATGTAAATTTTTGAGATCATCTGCATTTCCTTAAGATAGGAATATAAACCTACCTTTCGGTGTAGCAATGTTCCCCTTCCGTTCGATGACAGGTTCTTCAGGAAATTGAAACCTAACTATCTTCATACGACAATCAACATTTTCATAGCATGAGGCCAACCAGTCCATTCCCATTATCACATCAAAATCAACCAATTCTAACTCAAATAAATTTGTCGAGGTTTGACGACTACAAATCATCACTGAGAAACCTCTATATACCCTTCTAGAAATCATAGAATCTCATATCGAAGTGGATACTGCAAGTGGTTTACTTATCAATTCAGGTTCAACGCCAAACTTATTAGCCACAAAGGGTGTAAATAATGTAGATCCCGGATCAATCAACGCATATACATCGTAAGAAAACACAAAAAATGTACCTCTAACAACATCCTGAGACGGCTCGAGATCATGTCGACCTACTAGAGCATAGATTCTATTTTGAGCACCACTCGAACTCGGCACTGCACCCCTACCTCTACCACGACTTGTCGACTGCTGAAAACCCCGTGCTGGAGGTCGAACGGATGAGGAAGAAACAGACACAGATCTAGTCGGCTGAGCCATACCACCACCTCCTCTGTTAGGACAATCATGTCTCATATGGCTAGGTTGTCCGAAAGAATAACATGCGTTGGAACCTCGACGGCACAGTACAAAGCGGGCGTTGCTGCACTGATCACAACGAGGTGTTAGGGGTCTCATTCTAGTAACCCTATGATATTGTGAGTCTGATGCCTACGAACTCTAACCTAAACTAGAATAGGTAAATCGATCATATCGAGTTCACTGATATTCTAGAGGAGCACTAGCTATAGGTGGCTTCGAACTCCTCGAAGAGTGGGGCCTGATACTACCATGAAGTAATCAGAATACCCTGCAAATATCGCCTTTTATGTTGGACCCTATCATGCTCCCTATCTGCCCTTTTGCCGGCGCTTACGATACTTTAGTGTCTGAGAATAAGCCAGAACACGGGAAATAGCCATGCCGTTTACCAAGGAGGCTATCGTGAACTCATTTATCAGGTGTGGTCCCAACCCGTTCAGTAATAGGTGCACCCTATCGCTCATCTCGGCCACCATATGGGGAGCATACCTTGCTAAAGAATCAAACTGCATACTATACTCTCGCGTACTCCTATTACCCTGTTGAAGGTTCAAGAACTTATCATCTTTAGCTCGCCGTATCTCAACTGGCAAGAAGTGACAAAGAAAGGCCTCAGAAAATTCCTTCCACAAAGCTGGAGGAGCGTTCATGTAAGGCCTAGTAAAATATTTCCTAAAAATCAGGGTTTTGTGGTGCCAGGGTAGGCGTAGGTGTTAATGATAGTAGAAATTCTTCATGACGAGCTTGATCAACGCGTTTTGAACTTTTTGGAGAGGTTAATGAATAATTATCATATGAAGAAATTCTAGTTTCCATTCTTTATAGGCAAGTCTGAAAATTAAGGAATTAATAAATTGCCTCTGTGAAGGTGTTATGGAGAAACCAGCAGGTTGAAGAGGCTACTTGGGAGGCTGAGGAAGAAATGAAGAAGAAGTATCCTTACTTGTTTGAATAGCTATGTAATCTATTTTATGAAGTTGTCACCCATGACTTTTTGTATCACTTGTTCAGTTAACGTAAAGGTGCTCCATTCTAATTATATATTGTTCATAAGGACATGGTTGGTGTTATTTTGTGCTATGTTACGTCATTGGTTTATTTATATGCTGTTAGGATGTGTTACTAGGATTCTCTAGCAGGTGGATAGGCCCAGTTACAGGGAAACTCTGGCAAAATTTTTGGAAATTTGGGGAGTTAGTCAAATTTGGGGCTGCTGGTGTGTGGTATGAAAATTGAGTTGCATCAGATGCTAATAGTGAACCTTGACCTCATTCAAGGAAGAATGATCTTAAGTGGGGGAGGATGTATGGCCCCGTAAAATTGTTCCTAAAAATTGGGGTTTCGTGGTGCCGGGGTAGGCGTAGGTGTTAATTATAGTAGAAATTCTTCGTAGAGTGAACAGTGTGCGGGGAAGGTGAAGGAAAATATTTTGTAGAGTTGGGCCTTTCTGCAGTCCATTATGCGGCCGCATAATCACTATGTGGGCCGCAGAATGGCTGCATAGTGAGGTAGCTATTTGGGTCATTTTTTATGTCATTTTTGCAGCCCATTAAAACCTTAATGCACACATAGTGTTTGATAATATGCTCAAATGAGATAGAATCATTATCATCTTCCTAATTTTTGGTTCAATTTGGTATATTTCTAAAATAGATTGAAGTTGCAAAAAATTCCAGAACATTTTAGAGTTTAAGAAAGCTCAATTAAGACATGTTGGCTAAACCCCTTTCTTAGAATTGAATTCCACAGTATTCATGTAAGTTATGTAAGGCCCGAGTTGATCATTATGAAATTGGTTATCCCGAGTAATCTTGTGTTGAAAGATATATGTTCAATATGTGTTCCAAATGCTTTTATTCATGTTATGTTATCTTCTGAGGATATATTCAAACTGTGGGTTGTGTGTGTTATATATGTTACGATTTCAAATCATGCTTGAGTGAAGGTTATCATGCCAAATTATGTGAAAAACTTCTATATGTATAAGACTCTTAATTGCTCTCATGTGTACCTAAAAGTCTTGAATTGAAAATTCTTGTTGTCGATAATGATGATGGTGTGTGAAAATTAAAAAGGGGGCATGAAATATGAATTGTGGCCATAAGTGCCGATGAATTAAATAGATGTGAAGAAAAGTATGACATGAGATGATTGATAGAAAAGGTAATGTCTCGGGTGAGACGGCCTAGCCGATCAGGCCGTGATCGGACGCTATGTTGCACCCATGGTGGTGATTGTGCTGGAAATTGTGATTGTGGTTAATGTCTCAAATGAGGCGGCCTACAGATGTTTGACACAGATAGTGGCTTCTTAGGCCCAGAGACCAAATGTTGCACCCATTTCTTCTAGCCAATAGGGGGATTCTATTGGTTCCAGGGTGAACAGGTTTCTTCGATGAGATCATTCCATGTTCATGGGTGCTAATCCTGAGGAGGACCCCAGGACTTCATTGATGAAATGCATAAGACTCTCCGGGTTATGCGCGCTACTGAGATGGAGGGAGTGGAGTTGGCTGCCTACCACCTGAAAAGGGTGGCCTATTCTTGGTTTGAGCTGTGGGAGGACTCTCGAGAGGAGGGGAGCCCTCCAGCGAGGTGGAGTGAGTTTACTGATGCCTTCATGGACTATTTCTTGACTATCAAGACTAGGGCAGCCCGTGTTGTAGAGTCGAGAACCTTAAATAAGGTAGCCAGAGTGTGTAGGAGTATCACATGGAGTTCACGCGCTTGTCTAAATATGATATTCACATGTTGCCTATTATGGAGGCTAGAGTGTGCTGGTTTGTGTAGGGCCTTAGCCCCTTGGTTATAAATGAGGCTACTATTTTTGCCTTCAATTCTGATGTTAACTATGGGAAGATGGTGGAATTTTCTCAAGCTAAAGAGAACCGTAAGTTGAAGAACAGAATGGAGTGAGAGGGTAGCATCAAGGCCCAGCCTGCGGGAAACCTTGGAGATTCATTTGGTGAGGGTAGATCAACATTTAGGGGAGCTACATCAGGTCCATCCCACTCATTTGCTCAGTCTTTGGCCAGTGCACCGCCATCATAGCCCAGTTAGCAGCAGGGAGTCATTTCAGGCCCAATCAGAGCAACAGGGGACCCCACCAACAGGGTCGATCAGGAGGGAGATTCCAGTAGCAGCGGAGGCCCCCATGCCCCAGGTGTGGGAAGATGCACTTGGGGATCTGCTACATGGACATACCCATAGGTTACGGGTGTGGATTGAGGGATCATATTCAGAGAGAGTATCGTTCATCTCACCAGAGTGCGGACAGGGGCACAACACATTCATCTGGTTCTGCAGCTGCTACATCTTCAGCACCCCCTCCAGCTCGAGGCACTCAAGCACCCGCAGTGCATGGTGCAGTTAGGGGTGGTGCATATATTTTGGGAGAACCCAGCTATTTCTATGATATTAGTGGTCGCCAGAGTGCAAAGGCTTCTCCAGATGTTGTCACTGGTATATTGACTGTCCAAACTCATGATGTATATGCTCTTATTGATCTCGGTTCAACTTTGTCCTATGTTACTCCTTATGTTGCTATGGAATTTAGGATAGGACCGGAACAGCTTCATGGGTCATTCTCTGTATCTACTACGGTTGGCGAGTCTATTGTGGTCGCATGAGTTTATAGGGGTTGTGTCATCATGGTACGTGGTCGGGACACCGTGACCGATATCATTGAATTGGGGATGGTCGATTTTGATGTAATAATGGGAATGTATTGACTTTATTCATGTTTTTCCAAGCTAGACTGCCGAACTAGATTTGTGAGGTTTCAATTTCAAAATGAGCCACTTTTTGAATGGAAGGGGGATAATGTGATGCCAAAAGGTAGGTTTATTTCTTACATTAAGGCAACGAAGATGATTAACAAGGGTGTATCTATCATTTGGTCTGGGTTACGGACACCGATGATGAGGCACCTACACTCGAGTCTGTGTCGGTTGTGAATGAATTTCCAGAGGTCTTTCCTGATGAGATCCCTGGGACTCTGCCAAACAAGGAGATTGATTTTGGGATTGACTGATGTCAGGCATGTAGCCTATATCTATTCTACCCTACGGGATGGCACCAGAAGAATTGAAGGAGCTAAAGGAATAATTGAAGGATTTGTTAGAGAAAGGTTTCATCTGACCGAGTGTGTCACCATAGGGCGCACCAGTTCTCTTTGTAAGGAAGAAATATGGAACACTGAGGATGTGTATTGACTATCGGCAGCTCAACAAAGTCATAATCAAAAACAAGTAACCATTACCAAGAATAGATGATTTGTTTGATCCGTTACAGGGTGCTAGGTACTTCTCCAAGAATTATTTATGATTCGGGTATCACCAATTGAAGATCAGGGAGCAGGATATTTCGAGAACAGCTTTCAGGACCCGGTATGTGCACTTTGAATTTCTGGCAATGTATTTTGGGCTAACAAATGCCCCAGCAACTTTCAGGGATCCTATGAATCGGGTTTTGAAGCCTTTTCTCGACTCTTTTGTGATAGTGTTCATTGATGATATCATTGTATATTCACGAAGTCGAGAGGACCACGTCGGTCATCTCAAGGCAGTTATGCAGACTCTTCATCAGCACCAATTGTATGCAAAGTTTTTGAAATGTGAATTTTGGCTTGAATCTGTCACATTCTAGGGCCATGTCGTCTCCAAATAAGGAATTAAGGTTGAGCCTCAGAAGATTTCTGTTGTGAAGAATTAGCCCAGACCTACAACTCCAACAGAGATTCGCAGTTTCTTGGGCTTAGCAGGGTATTACAGGAAGTTTGTGGAGGGGTTCTCCACTCTTGCCTCTCCATTGACTAAATTGACACAGAAAGCGGTCAGTTCCAATGGTCCGATGCTTGTGAAAGGAGCTTCCAGGAGTTGAAATCAAGATTGATCGTGGCGCCAGTGTTGACCCTGCTAGATGGTACATATGGGTTTGTGGCATATTGCAATGCTTCAAGGATTGGGCTTGGGTGTGTATTAATTCAACATGGCAAGGTTATAGCTTATGCTTCTAGGAAACTCAAGAATTATGAAAAGAACTATTCGACACATGACTTAGAACTTGCGGCAATGGTTTTTGCATTGAAGATTTGTCGTCATTATTTGTATGGGGTCCATGTGGATGTATTCACGGACCACAAGATCCTCCCATATATTTTCAAACAGAAGGAGTTGAATCTGAGGCAAAGAAGATGGCTTGAGTTACTCAAGAATTACGACATCGATATTCTATATCACCCGGGGAAAGTCAATGTTGTGACGGATGCTCTTAGCCAGAGATATATGGATAGTTAGGCTCACTTGGAGTCATGTCAAAAGTTGTTGGATAGGGATTTTCACCAGTTAGCTAGTTTGCTAGTTCGTCTTGCGGACTCTAGTGAATGAGGGGTAATTGTGCAAAATAAGGCTGAATCATTGCTTGTTGTGGAAGTCAAAGAGAAGCAATACGGCGATCCATTATTGGTACAATTGAAGGAGGGGATTTATAAACATAAAACTATGGCTTTTTCTCTCGGCGTGGAGTATGGTACACTAAGCTACCAAGGACGACTATGTGTTCCAAATGTGGACGGTCTTCCGGAAAGAATAATGACCAAGGCTCACACTTCCAGGTATTCTGTACACCCGGGCTCTACAAATATGTATCATGATCTCAAGGAAGTCTATTGGTCGAATGACATGAAAAGGAATGTGGCGGACTTTGTGGCAAGGTGTCCGAATTGTCAGCAAGTAAAGGCCGAACACCAACGGCATGGTGGGTTGGCACAGAACATAGAAATTCCAATGTGGAAGTGGGAAATGATTAATATAGATTTTGTGGTAGGACTACCGCGTACTCTGTAAGTTTGACTAAATTTGGGTGATTGTGGATCGACTCACAAAATCAGCACACTTCTTGCCAGTTAAATCTAGCGACACAGCGGAATAATATGCTCAGTTGTATATCAAGGAAATAGTCAGGCTGCATGGCACTCTAGTTTCTATCATTTTTGATCGAGGAGATCAGTTCACGGCCAATTTTTGGAAGAAATTTCAGCAAGGTTTGGGTACTCAGGTGAATCTTAGTACAACCTTTCATCCACATACCAAGGGGCAGGCAGAGTAGACTATTCAGACGCTTGAGGATATGTTCCGTGCTTGTGTTCTTTACTTCAAGGGTAGCTGGAATGATCTTTTTCCACTCATAGAATTTTCTTACAACAACAGCTTTCATGATAGTATACAAATGGAACCATTTGAGGCGTTATATGGTAGGGGATGTAGATCTCCCATTAGGTAGTTCGGATTGGGGAAGCTGAGCAGATAGGACCAGACCTCGTGCATCATGCTACAGAAAAGGTTAAGATCATTAAGGGGCGGTTGAAAACTGCTCAAAGTCGTCAAAAATCCTATTCGGATGTTCGTCGCAGAGACTTGGAGTTCAAAGAAGATGATTGGGTATTCTTGAAGGTTTCCCCCATGAAGGGTATAATGCGGTTTCAAATAAAGGGAATTAAGTCTGAGGCATGTCGGTCCATACAAAATCATTCAGAGGATTGGTCAGGTAGAGTACAAGCTTTAGCTACCTCCTGAGATGTCCTTAATACACCCGGTATTCCATGTGTCTAAGTCGAAGAAGGTAGTTGGAGATCCGTCTGCTATTGTGCCAGTTGAGACCATTGAGGTTAATGAAGAAATTCCATTTGCCATTCTTGATAGGCAAGTCCGAAAGTTGAGGAAATAAGAAATTGCCTCCGTGAAGGTGTTATGGCGAAACCAGTAGGTTGAAGAGGCTACCTAGGAGGCCGAGGAAGAGATGAAGAAGAAGTATCATTACTTGTTTGAATAGCTATGTAATCTTTTTATAAAGCTATCACTCGTGACTTTTTGTATCACTTGTTCAGTTAATGTAAAGGTGCTCCTTTCTAATTATGTATTGTTTATGAGGCCACGGTTGGTGTTCTTTTGTGTTATGTTACACCATTGGATTATGTATATGTTGTTCAGATGTGTTTCTGGGGTTCTATGGCAGGTGGATAGGCCCAGTTACAGGGGAAACTCTAGCAAAACTTTTGAAAATTTAGGGAGTTAGTCAAATTTGGGGTTGTTGGTGTGTGGTATGAAAATTAAGTTGCATCAGATGCTAATAGTGAACCTTGACCCTCATTCGAGGACGAAAGATCTTAAGTGGGGGAGGATGTAAGGCCCCATAAAAATTTTCTTAAAAATCGTGGTTTCATGGTGTCGGGGTAGGTGTAGATGTTAATGATAGTGGAAATTCTTCGCATAGTGAACAGTGCACGGGGAAGTTAAAGGAAAATGTTTTGTCGAATTGGGCATTTCTGTTGCCCATTATGCAGCTGCAGAATGGCCGCATAGTGAGGAAGTTATTTGGGCCATTTTATATCATTTTTGCGCCTTATTATGCGACCGCATAAGCATTTTGCGATCGCACTTTGATTGCATATCAAGCCTTGGAATTTCGCGGGCCGCATAATGGCCACAGAGTGATGCAGGCCGGCCTAGTTACGTAGGCCCCTTTTCGCTGCCATTTAGTGTCCTGTCCCGGGGCTTGATTTCTGGGTTTTTATAACCCGACCATGCTTCATTAAATAGGTGCCCTTGTACATTTTGAGCAAAAATTCGGATATTTTAAGAGTGAGAAAGAGTTCTTAGAGCGGGAGAGTGACCTTCAACCAATTATCCATCAATTCTTGCACAAATCATTGAAGATTAACAAGGAAAGTCTTCATCCTAGAGGTAAGAATCTACACCCTAACCCTTAATTTCGAAAATTAATTAAAAATGGGTAACTAGCAAGACAATTATTGGGTAGGGGAATTGTTTATCTTGCATGCATGTGTTATGAAAGGGTGTGGGAAGATTATGAGCTAAAAATTGTAAAGAATGGGATGATGGAATCTTTCAGTTCACCATGTTCTCAATCATCGTCCAAAAATTAAATTATTATGAACATTAACCTATTTTATTATCTAACTAAGTGTCTTAATAATTTTTAAAATAACCTAATTATCTAATCGTGATTTTACAATCGCATGTGGATCATAAGTTAACAAATAACTTATATTAGCATGCAAATAAAATTAATGTCAAACTAATTAACATTTATTACATGTTATACAATTTTACGTAACGTTCACTTTAATGTTAAACTAATTAACATATTATACATGGTAAAAAAATTAAAAATTAAATATAATATTAAACAAATTAATATTTTTAAAGCATGTTAAACAAATTAACAAATAAATTTAATGTTAAACAAGTTAACATTTCAAGCAATTGGGATAAAGATATAATTATATTTTTCATAAAGAATATAAATACTAAATCCACATTCTGAAAATTAAGTTCATATGACTAATTTTTGAAATTTGTAATTTATAAAAAAAAAACAGAACTTTAAGTAATTTTGTAAAAAACTGAAATTTATTTACAAAACTCTTTCCATTAGCCCATCTGGAAAATTAAAGAGAATAGTACAATGGGCCTTTAGCCCAAAGTTGATGTCTGCCAACTTTAAAGAAAAATGTAGCCCAATTAGCCACTTAAGCTCAACAACTTTTCAACCAATGTAGAAGAGCTTTGAGTCCAAATATTTTGAAACTAAAACAATTACATAGGCTTTGACTTCTTAGGTGGGAAAATAAGTTTCACTACCTTTTCTTCTCTCTTGCACCAGCCGTCACTCTTATGGAACATAAAGCTTCATTTTTTTTAATAGAATCTTAAAAAATGAAAAAACCCTAGTCCCTTCTTCATCTTTTTCACTACCGCCGTCGTCATTTTTGTGGATGAAAAGAAAACTTTAGTTATTTTTTCTACTCTTTCTGTCATGGCTATGGAGCACCAAGCTCCATTTTTATTTGTAATTATCAGTGAAAGGAGAAGACTTTCTTCTCTCAACTTTTTCTTTGGCATGAAAAACCACCAGCGACGACGGTGTAACTGTTAACCCCCGCAATATTACGTCGATATTACGCCTGCAGTACTATATCACGATAATGTTATGCTTTGCAGTGTTAAATTACGACGATGTTGCACCTGTAGTATTGTATGATTGAATTTGTCATAAGATAATTGACATTAACCCAAGGAAAAAAATATTATTTGGAGATTACAAAGAGTATGCTATTTTAAGCAAATAATAAGTAAATTTGTGATGGTGAGAGGGGAAGCAAGTCAAAGAAAATAAGTTTCGTCAAAAATTGGCATTTTGGGATAAAATATGGCTGAGTAAAATACCCGATATTCTTAAAAGTGAAGTAATATTTTAAGCAATTTGAGATAATTGATTAATTATTGATTAGCGGGAGATTAACAAGCTAATTAAGAAAATTGTAGATAAACTTATTTAAATTTGGATAAGCATAATAGCCACAAAAAAAACGTGGCAGCCACTTAATAATATTTGGTGACTCTTAAGCTTTCATACAAGGTGTCAAAAGCAAAACATATAAGATTTTATATTCCCTAGGCGTAAAAGACTCCAACATGCATAAATATGTATGACTCTGTGCCTAGAAAGATTCTTCTGTTCTTCAAATTATAAGCTTTTCTTCCTTTCTTTTCTCAGCTTTGCTTAAACAAATAATATTACATATAACTAAGTAGCATCATAATTTTTTTAAGAACTCGTGACTCTTAAGACTGAAGAGTCCTTAGTGACCTGATCAACAACAAAAAAATTGAAGGGTTTTACGACATACTAAACCTTCTTGGTCACTACAACAACAAAATTTGAACATTTGTTCCTAACAATGGTAGCAGCAGTAGATCAGCCGCATCTAATACAAGTAGAAGTAGTTACAGTGGTGGTAGTAGTAGCGGAGTTGTTTGCCAAAACATCAGCTAGTTAGTTTTCTAAAGTAGTTACAGTGGTGGTAGTAGTAGTGGAGTTGTTTGCCAAAGCATCAGCTAGTTAGTTTTCTTCCCTACTTTGATCTGGCGTTACGTGTTCTCACAAAAGACATGTGCTAGAGGGATTGTCAAGAGAATTGATCCAGGTATGTTAAGGCTATCCCGTTTTTTTTTTTGGCATGATCCAAATAATACAAATGAAACGAGCAAAATACACAACTTTCATAAATGACTATATTCATAAAAATACTATGGGTGTCTATATTCTTGATTCCCCATGCGAATTATTATTATATCTTCTGTTCATGGGTCTCAGAAAAATACGTATTTGACAAAGTTTATCCGAAAGGCATATTGATTTTTATGGCATATCGAGAAAAGCTTATTAACGTATTTCTTATGCATTTCATGCATTTATACATGTACATTGACCCATGACCAGATGGTGTTATATATGCGTATATATGTATATTATATTTATATGGGATATGGAAAAAGGTTATGGCGTTATATACGCACCACCACCTATTCAACTGGTATACGTTGATGATTTTTCTCACAGTGGCTGAGATGATATGATGGGATGCCCCCCGTGGCTTGATGATGTTATGAACACATATACCTATGCACAACATGATATTCATACGCATATGCATGACACTACAAGTATTTCATGATTTGCAGAGTTACCCGGACTTACAGGTTAAGTCATTTACTCCATGTTTCTTCCCGGTCATTTATATACTTATTTATATGCCTTACATACTCAGTACATTATTTGTACTGACGTCCTTTTGTTGAGGACGCTGCATTCATGCCTGCAGGTATAGAAAAACAGTTTGACGAGCTTTCATAGTAGACGAGATTGGCTTCAGCGAAGTATCGGTAAATCTCCACCTCATTCGGAGTGCAACCGAGTCTATGAGTCATCGTGTCAGAAGTTTTCTACAGACTTACGGGTGGGCCGGTACCCTGTCCCATTTGATGTCAAATAATCTTAGAGGCTTTATAGACAGAGGTTCATTTTGTACAGTATGTCAGAGGCCTTGACGGCCTAAATGTATTCATGTTTTAAGAAAAATGGTTCAATGATACAGTGTTTTCTTACTTACAATTGTACATTACTAGTTGTGTCCATGTTGGCCCATGATAGTCACAAAAAGAATGAATGAGTTACAGAGTGGTTCGCTCGGGCTAGTGCGGCACCGGATGCCATCCACGCCTCCCAAGGTTGGGGCGTGACAAAGTGGTATCAAAGCAGTTCTGTCCTAGGGAATCTACAAGCCGTGTCTAGTAGAGTCTTGTTTATGGGTGTGTCGTGCACCACACTTATAAGCAGGAGGCTACAGGGCATTTAGGACTGTCACTCTTTCTTCTTACTCTAGATCCTGTCATAGAGCTCCATTGTAAGAATTCAATTTCCTAACTCTATCTTATTCATAATACGACGATGCCTACATCCAGAAAGGCGGTTGATAAGAGATATAGTTGTGGAAGAGTTGAGTTAGAGGAACTCGATTTTTTTTCATCATGCTTATGATGGATAAATTTGAGGTATTCAACAGATCATGTCAGTACTAAGACGTGTAAGTTTCTTGATAAGGATCCCTAAGGCAAGAATGTCTATCCACTCTTACGGTACAAAGGAATAAGAGAATCGGAAGGTAGACACAAATTTCAGCAAGTAAAAAAAGCAAGGTGAAGAAGGGTACGAGGTACCCAGTTAATGAAGATTAATAGTATTTACAATTCAAGCAGAGAAATATAAGCATTTCGAGATACCTTCAATTGTAACAGATGTATGTACAATTAGTCACACCATCTCAATTACGCTCCATGGGAGCTAACAAAAATAGTTAGGAGAAGGACGAATATCAGGAATCGGCTGGGGTTAGATTAACCCAAAATGATGGTTGGATTGCTTGCATTAGTTGACATTCCCGAAGGATATTGTAAATGTGCTAACAAAATCTCCTTGCGAGACACCCAGATGGTACACTCTAAAAATTACAGCTAGATATGAGTACTATAAAGATAGGCACTGGAAGCCTTGAAAAGATAAATGTTACCTTAGTATGGCTCCCGTCCCTAGTAAATAAAGAATGTTAGTCAATCCGAAGAGCCAGTAGATGGAGCAAGGGGAACTAAAAGCAAAGGAATGTCCTGTTGAAAATTTTAAAATAAAGTGTTAGATAGAAATGTTAGCAAGAAATGAGAAGAGAGTTAATGAAGCATTATGAGTAAGATGTGATTCATGGATGACAACGGTATAAAAAAATGACGGTATTATAGGATATAGTCAAGCGAAGGAAAAGTCGAGATGAGCCATGCCTTGAGACAACAAAAGAGTATAGGACATAAAGTTATATCCTCATTTCGAGAAATAAGTTCGTGTCTCCAATGCGACTACCAGAAGGGAGAGTTAATCCTAGAGTAATAGAAATCATTATGGGTTGGTGAGTGATCACGCTCAACTATGTCTAATAAAAGACTAAGCGGGCGTTGCAAATATAATCTGGGGTATTATGCCCAGAGTCGATCCCACAGGGAATTAACGTATCAATCAAGTCTTTAGAATACGAAACTTTTACTCAATCAATTCTCTCAAGACTTTTTAAATATAAATTGGTGATGTTTTACTAGTTCTACTGACAATAATAATAACTAACAATTACTAACAATGTGTTGTAAACAATTATGATAAAGGTCTAAGGTTATGGTTTCCCCCGTCGGTGAACTTACTTCTCGGATACTTCATATAGCTTGACTAGTTGTCTCTATCAATCATGAACACTCTATCTACCATAAATCTCTCTCAAGTAATTATGATAATTTACTAGACGCACTCTCTCAAGTTACGCTAGCTAGATTGCATTACAGTTCACTTTAGATTGCACCCGAGGTATCGTTATCTCTAATCCAACCTCTAAACCCTCGGTTATGACTTTCGTCTATACTCCGGGAGTGGTGTTGTTCAAACAACTACCTAAATATGCACTCTCTCTCAAGTAGATACATAATAAATAGGAACAGCTAATTGAGGGCCCTTCAATCAACTACAACAAGAACGTAGTTGAACAAATAGAGATTAATCAACCAATCAAAATTATGTTAATATCACAATAAGTTTATCCCCCAACGGTTTCTACCAAAACCCTAGATTAAGAAAATTAGCTACTCATAGTCATAAATATCAAATCTAAAATAATGTGCATAATTGAATTACAGAGTAATGAACTAAGGAGATAAAAATCAGTGTTTTTGCTTTGCTGAATAGTAATCCACATGTTTTTCTTCACTTTAATGACTTCCTCTCTTCGAATCCCCCTTCAAGTTGTGTTTTGGGGTCTATTTATATGTTTAGGACAAACCCTAAACATGTAGGAGACTTCTATTCCAACCGGGAAACACTTAAACTCTTCAAAACTCGGAATTGACCGAACATCGGGACCCAGGCGTTTGAGCTCAAACGCCCCCTTAAAGCCAGGGCAGGCCTGGCGTTAGGGCCCAAACGCCCCCCTAACGCCAGGGTCAGCCTGGCTTTAGGGGCCAAACGCCCCACTAACGCCAGGGACAACCTAGATTTAGGGGCCAAACGCCAGGCTAACGCCCGGGTGTTTCCTTTTCGACTCTTAAGCGTATTTTTGATGTATTTGCATCCATTTAGCTCGGTTTCCATCTCCAATGCACCTACACATGAAATAAACTCCATTATGCACATACAAAGTGTATTTTTATCATTAACGCACATAAAATGTAAGGCATATAACATGTTAAACTATGATTTGTAGCCACACATCAGTGAGCAAGATAAACTAAACATGAATTAGGGGCTAAGTGATTTGATGATAGTCAGCATCATGAGAATTTCAGATTGCGTTCCGACGATAATAAAATGGACCACAGAAGAAGATTCATGAGGAATTCAGAGAATGGTTATTCAGGAAGATGCTTCTCTAAAAAAAAGCAATGTGAGCAAAATTAAGCTTAAAGGACTGTAGGTTCCAGTTACACTAGGTGTTTCCCTCGTGAGTAAGGAAATTTGTTATCCTTGGCACAGAAGGATTACCGCAAGGCGAGTGAGGGTTATCGATAATGTGAGAAGACACCAATGATGAAGAGGTAAAACATCTATAGGTAAATCGTTGTAGCGCTATATATTAGTACTTCCATAAAGGGGAAATGTGGAGTGAGGTGGAATTAAGTCAGAATTAAGTGATTATGGAATGGTAAAGGAAGAATGCAATAAAATGAAAAAGGATGAGATTGCACTTATTCAAATCCTACAGATATGTTACGATACCAGAACATTATGCAAACACGACATCAAGGAAAGGAAGTAAGGGTTCCTACCCGAGATATTATTGATTAATAAGGAGCTAGTGCGAGAAGTTAAGACAAAGGAAATGACCCAAGAAAGATTTCGCGGAATATTGATACGGGAATGGGCCAACAAGTGGTTAGTACTTGATTTAGGAAGAGCCTAGATATGGCTAGACAAGAGGATACAAACAAATCAACAGATTGTGCGAGATAAACATAGGGAACCTCAATATGGAGAATTCAGCCTCACAATTATGACATTGTGATCCTTGAATATATCCATATAGGAGTTGGGGAAGTTAAAAAAGTATTGTATAAGTGTTACGGAAATAAAAGAGAGTTCCACTGTGAAGACAGTCAAAATATTAGTTTAGAAGTAACCCTAAAAGCACAAGGGCATGGAGATAAGTAACTACGGGTAATTATAAGCGAAGAAGAACATCAAAAATTCCGCCAGGCATACGATGTGATAAGCTCGCAGTCTTACAAGAGTCAGAGGGTCTTCCCTAAGTACTACAAATAAAGACTAGCTAAGGAAATAAGGAAGACGGTTTCACAACCTAAGCACAGTGACCTAAAGAGGAAATGGTCTTATAACAACAGTCTCACAGCATTGTATGCACTCCATAAGAAAATGACACCTACTATGGCTAATGAAAGGGAAGTAAAATCAGAAGTGATATTCAAGATCATATGAGTTGTATGGAATTCCAATATGCATGGGCACCAAGATAAGCTAAGTATGCACGCAAACATGGGAGAAAGACTAGAAAAAGTAATTACTTACATTTGAAGAAAGCTGAGATGGAACAAAAAGAATTATTCGATTCATGATTCAGAGTTAGTACGTTATGAACGCACTTAAGAGTTTGGAGTTTTATATATGCAGCATATACAACTGTAGAAGATTCCGGTATAAGTTAAAAGAAAGAATTGAGCCTAGGTCATAGACGAAGGATTGAATTATTAAAGGATTGTATCATAGATATTCCTCAGCGCCCATGGCTAAACGTAATAACTAATACCATGAACCTCAGATCGGGAGGTAGCTTAAGCCTACATAAAGGCTGATCAGAAGAAGAAGGAAACTAAAGAGTTACATCAATGAAGTAAATCAGGATTTGATTATTGGACCCAGAAAATTATAGAAATCGTGATTGAGAACATTACAGGATCACTCTCAATATCAGAGGTACCAAAGGGATAGTATAACAATCATATTCTATAACAGCTCTACGATAAAGCCAGTTAGAAAAATACCAACCTTATAAGAATTCAGTATGGAGCTCCCACCAGAATGTATAGGCCATAGAGGTGCAAGTATTATAATAGAGCTTCAAGTTATAAACGTGACTTATACCTTTTTGGAATGGAGGTCATGAAAGAGGTAAAAGATGTGATGTGATATTTTAAGGTAAGTAAGGTAATGGTGAACAACGTACAAGATACTCAAAGGCAGAAGATCGTAAATAGTCCATGCTTCGGATAGAAGGCTAGAAGCACTAGGATTCAATATCCAAGCATGATGGCAGCGTCGTCAGTGGCATGCCTTCTAGCCTATGGTTTCTAAGTACCGAGAGATCTAGTCAAGAGAATAAAGAAGAGTTAGAGACGATGTGATGTCTGGCTTGATGTTACAGAATAACACAAGAAAATCTATGGTACATGAAAGTTGAGGGAAAGCTGAAAATAGTATAAATAGATATGTATAGGTCCCAAGCTAAATTATAGTAAAGCGACAAAGTTTTATGACAACAACGAGAAAGGGCAAGTGAGAAGGTGACGAGAATGGATAAGTCCTCGGGATTAAGCCCATGAAAACAAGAGAGCGAATGGTTTCTCTAAGTTATAGAAAGTTCAATATAGCCTGAATGAACTCGAAGGAGTCTAAGACTAATAATATCTAAAAAAAAATAGAATGCTGCCTTGGTAGTGAAATAAGGGTGTGATTGTGATAAATAAAGGATGAAGTATGGGCCTTCGACTGAGTAATGATTTGAAGAGGATTTCATGGATTGTACAGAATTAAAAACGTAAGGTGAATCACATTGGGATGCTATAAAATATAATTATTGAAGTACAATATTACCCCTAAGTGGATCAGGAAAATCACTTCAAATATTCCTCGATACAGCATAAGCCCTAGTGGCAATGTATTACGTAAGAAGTTTCAAGTTATCAATGGAAGATTGTAGATCAACATTGAGGTGAATTGACAATGGATGGATCAAAAATACAAAGTACGAGATGATATTAGACCATCATTCTTAAGATGAATAGTAATCAAGAAGCATTAAAAGACTTAGCTTTATGCATATGGGATAAGCAACAAGAGTAAACTGGAGTTTGGTTGCAGACCTCAGTAACAATAAATCGAAGTAAGAGTTATAGTATAGTATGGCCTACTTAGATATAGTAAAGTTAATGACGCTCAGAGGGACAACTTGACATAATTTCGTAGATGTTCACAAAGTGAGGCCTGAAGATTGGCTAAGAGCTGGTGGAAAGAGGAGAGAAGCGTCACATAGGCACACATACAAAGTTAGAGTCGTACAAGCTGCATGATAGAAGGTAGAAACAATTATGAGATTAGAAGGATTCTGACTACAAGTCGTGGTGTGAGAAATAGACTTAAAGGGGGGAATGTCGTGGCCTTTGGAGTTATTCATAGAACAACTGCCTAAATGGAAAGAAGAGTATTAAAGTATTCACAAGAGCTATAAGTTATGAAAATGATAAGAACATCAGTCAACATTCGAGTATGAATGTTCCAAAGGGGGGAATGATGTTACGTCCCGCAATATTACATCGATATTACGCCCGCAATACTATATCACGATGATGCTACGCTTCGCAGTGTTAAATTACGACGATGTTGCACCCTATAGTATTGTACGATTGAATTTGTCATAAGGTAATTGACATTAGCCCAAAGAAAAACAGATTATTTGGAGATTATAACGATTATGCTATTTTAAGCAAATAATGAGTAAATTCATGATGGTGAGAGGGGAAGCAAGTCAAAGAAAATAAGTTTCGTCGAAGTTTGGAATTTTGGGGTAAAATATGGCATGTAGATAGTGCCCTACAAGGTACCACATGACCATGATAGTACGATGTATAAGGTGTGTTAAAAGTGAAGTAGTATTTTAAGCAATTTGAGATAATTGGTTAATTATTAGTTAGTGGAGGTTAACAAGTTAATTAAGGAAATTGTAGATAAGCTTAATTAAATTTGGATAAGCTTAATAGCCAAAAAAACGTGGCAACCACTTAATAATATTTGGTGACTCTTAAGCTTTCATACAAGGTGTCAAAAGCAAAACATATAGATTCCTTAGGCGTAAAGACTCCAACATGCATAAATATTTATGACTTTGTGCCTAGAAAGATTAATCTTCTGTTCTTCAATTTATAAGCTTTTCTTCCTTTTTTTTTCTCGGCTTTGCTTAAACAAACAATATTACATATAACTAAGTAGCATCATAGTTTTTTTAACAACTCGTGACTCTTAAGAATGAAAAGTCTTTAGTGACATGATCAACAACAAAAAATTTGAAGGGTTTTACAATATACTAAACCTTCCTGGTCACTACAACAACAAAATTTGAACATTAGTTCCTAACAATGGTAGTAGCAGTAGATCAGCCGTATCTAATACAAGTAGAAGTAGTTATAGTGGTGGTAGTAGTAGTAGAGTTGTTTTCCAAAGCATCAGCTAGTTTGTTTTCTTCCTATTTTAATCCGGCGTTACGTGTTATCGCAAAAGACGTGTGCTAGAGAGATTGTCAAGAGAATTGGTCCAGGTATGTTAATGTTATCCCTTCTTTCTTTTTGGCATGATCCAAATAATACAAATGAAACTAGCAAAATACGCAACTTTCATAAATGACTCTATTCATAGAAATACTAGGGTGTCTATATTCTTGATTCTCCATGTGAATTATTATTATATCTTCTGTTCATGGATCTCAGAAAAATACGTATTTGATAAAGTTTATCCGAAAGACATATTGATTTTTCTGACATTCCGAGAAAAGCTTATTTATGCATTTCATGCATTTATATATGTGCATTGACCCATGAACAGATGACGTTATATACGCGTATATAGGTATATTATATTTATATGGGATATAGGAAAATGTTATGGGGTTATATACGCACCACCACCTGATCAGTTGATATACATTAATGATTTTTCTCACAGTGGACGAGATGATATGAGGGGATGCCCTCAGTGGCTTGATGGTGTTATGAACACATGTACCTATGCACTACATGAAATTCATACGCATATGCATGACACTACAAGTATTTCATGATTTATAGAGTTACCCAGACTTACAGGTTAAGTCATATACTCCCTGTTTCTTCCCGGTCATTTATATACCTATTTATGTGGCTTACATACTCAGTATATTATTCGTACTGACGTCCTTTTGTTGGGGACGCTGCACTCATGCCTGCAGGTATAGAAAAACAGTTTGATGAGCTTTCATAGTAGACGAGATTGGCTTCAGCGAAGGATCGGTAAAACTCCATCTCATTCGGAGTGCAGCCGAGTCTATGAGTCATCGTGTCAGAAGTTTTCTACCGACTTATGGGTAGGCCGGTACCCTGTCCCATTTGATGTCAAATAATCTTAGAGGCTTTGTAGACAGATGTTCATTTTGTACAGTATGTCAGAGGCCTTGACGGCCTAAATGTATTCATGTTTTAGGAAAAATGGTTCAATGATACAGTATTTTCTCACTTACAATTGTACATTACTAGTTGTGATCATATTGGCCCATGATAGTCACAAATAGAATGAATGAGTTACAGAGTAGTTCGCTCGGGCCAGTGCGGCACCGGGTGCCAACCACGCCTCCCAAGGTTGGGGCGTGAGAGTAACGCTGGTGGCGACAGTAGCAAGACAGATTGAAAAAAATCAATTTTCAAAACAAAACCCTTTTTTTTAATTTCGAATCAGTTTTAAAAAAGCTGATTTAATAAAAGTTCAGATTGTTTCAAATGTATTGTATTTTGCTTTACTCTTTCAATTGCTCACTGAATGCAAAGAAAAAAAAGTACAAGTCGATTTCACACAGAAATAGATACCAAATTAAGAACGACAGTTAAAACTGATTCATAACTTAATCTCAAATCTGTGTTTAAACAGAAAATTAGCAATTTCCGATTACACAACGAACACTCAATAATTATAAAATCGCAGTTCTTAACTCACATAAAATCAGAACAGTCTTATAAATTGTTAGGACAAGAAAATCAGCCTATGACTCTGATATCAATATTGGATTACGTTAATCTAAACACATTAGATTTAACGCATAAATTATAAAACGAGAACTTACTTGTTTTTCGTGAAGCGGAAGCGAAAACGGATTGAACCACGACCGGAATTACTGGTCGGCAGTAATTGTCACAGTGTATTAGAACAACCTCAATTACACAGTCTAAACCCTTGTTAGGATTGTGAGAGAGAGCGTGAGAAAAATTACTGCAGAGAGTTCTCTTTAATGTACACACTAAGTAAACTTATATAAAAAATATTAGAGTTAACTAATAACCGTATTAGACCTTAGAACACCTCTTATGGGTGTACCTAATAGTTTGAAGACTCTACAGCGCCAACGTGAAGTGATACACGGGTGAGAAACATAAAGAACTATAAGGGCTTACATGTAATTATGCATATGTAAGACAAATCATCAAACACAAGAAAACATTTGTGTCCAAGAAAAACATAATCTACTCAATCATTGTCTTGGAACAATTGGTCCGTCCCTTCACTACAAAACCAACCTGTTCAAATTAAACGTCACAAGATTCCCAAATCAGAGAGATATGGAACTACTCTATCTTCTCTGCTCCCTACTTTCAACTTCCATCACTTGTTTCTTCCTATCCCTTCTCCTCCCTTTCCGCCTTCTCCTCCGCCACTTTGGCATCCGTTTTGACGCTGGAGCAGACTCTGTTTCTCTCTACGAAGGCACTGTCTGGCACGAACGCCGTCGTCCCGTTCACCATTCCTTCCGGTACCCGGTGCGCTACGCACTCATTGACCTTGACCATGCGCCTAATATTCCACCTGACCACCTCTCAGCTCACGAAGCTCGCTCCATTTCTGCCACCAACGGCCCCGTGTAAGTGTTGCTATTTTTTCTGCTCTTTTACTATTTTAATTTTTTTTCCACTTCTAATGGGAATCTCTTATGTACGTTGTTTGGCATAGTCTTCCATAATTTGGAATTACCCATTGTTAATTGTTTCTTGTATAAGGATTTATTTATATATATGAAGTTCATCTGTTGAGATACTTACAGCCTGTTTGACCAAGTTGCATAAATCAGTTTATTTTTTTTCAAAAGTACTTTTGGAGAGAACCATTTGTGTTTGACTAATCACTCTGAAAAGCACTTTTGAGCAATAATTTGTGTTTGGCCAAACTTTTCAGAAAGTGATTTTAAGAGTCAAATTACGAATAAGGATGTGAATAGATTTACTTAATAATTAATATTATAAGTAAATAAATAATCTCAAAAATTTATTATTGCAGACAATAATTAAATCTTTTCATTTTGATTTAAGTAAAATATGAAAATAAAATTTAAAAGTACTTAATTCTTTTAATATAAGTTAAATATATTAAATATCATTCAACAAATTAAAAACATTCATCCCTAAAGTCACTATATATTAGAAAGTTATCCTAAAAATAATAAGAAATATTTATACATTAATATCCTAAGTATTAGGTCTAACGACTATTTTGGTATACCCTATATTTTGTTAAGAGTATTCTTGGTAAGAAGAAGAGTCAAAACTGTTTCTGCTTTTGGGAAGAAGTTACTTTTTTCTGCTTCTTCCCAAAAGCACTTTTTTTACCCAAAAAAGCTTGATCAAACACTTCAAGTTAGGGGAAAAAAAGCACTTTTGGCCTCTTGAGAAGCTTGGCCAAACATGCATGCTGAGGCTTGGCATAAACAAAGTATCGATTGTGCACGCCAAGTCTGATTTCTGATGATGTAAACAAGTATAATATTATAGTGTTTTCAATTTGATGGACTGATATACTCGTCTTGTTAAGGCAGTCTCTTGTTGACAATACCACCTAGTGTGGGATATGTGCAAAACCCGTTGAGTTTGTACTATTGCTATGATATTGAAGGCTCTTCGCAGAGTTTGACGAAATGCATTGCTGAGGTGAGTCATTCTAATTGGTTCATAACCAAAGATTTAGGTCTTACTTAGGTCTTAATTCTGGACAAAAAGTTAGTGACCATGTCTATCTATAAGCTACTGTTAGGTGACTAAAAATTCAAGATTCTGTCTATTTGCTAACTGAATTCCTTTTCAGGTGACTAACACCCCATGGGGTGAAAGAGTATCTTTTTTGTTCAATCCAAACTCAGATGTAGTTGCTAAAGCCCTTCACGTTAGTCCCTTCATGGTAAGCCATCTTTAGGGATCACTATTTCACATTGGCATCTTATTTCTTGCTTAATTTGAATTTTCTAACCTTCAATGGTGATATGTAACTCAAATAATATGCTCTTCATTTGTTAACTCGTATTGTTCACGAGCTCATTTCTCTATTCCATATCTTTAGCGCTGTTGCTTTCTCCTTCAAGATTATGTTTTTAAGTTATACAAACCTCAAACGTATTGTTGCCTAAAGGTTGAAATAGTTTATAAACGCATACATCAGTTTGCTATATTGCTTGTTATTGAGTCCAAGATATTTTAGGCATTTGCATAATTTTTGGTGGCGAGTCTTGCGTTTGCATACTTTTGTTTATCAGAGATAAATGTAAGCCATTTACCATTCTTTAGATCTAATGACCTCTGAAGCATAACCAACAATCAATTTCGTGTTTTACTGATTTCTTTATCAACAAAAGTCCAAGTCATGGTATCCTGTCCAACTACCACCAACTGCTCCTTGTATTTTCCTTTCAAGAGAAGTGGACGTTGTCTTGGGATTTTTATTAGTATCATAAGGTTGAAAAGATTAAGTTTGAAGAAACTGAACGTTGCTTTGAGACAGCCCAAAAAGGAAAGGTTGACATTTAACTCAGGACGGAGAACTAAAAATAAGACAGATCACTATGTGGCAAGGTGTGGAATACAAATGTACTGATCTGCCTAGGTTGAGCAACCTGTTATCCAGTTAACCTTTTGTACATGGCCTGGCTACTATCCTGAAATTTACCTACTACCTATTCCTAGTATGTAGGCACTCTTCTGATTTGGGCTCAGTTTTGATAACATTAATTTTCTGGTTTAACAGTTTGGGTTTTCGTATATGTAGACTCTTTATCTTCATCATGTATAATATATTTATCTGGTTTTAGCTTTTATTCATTACTAGTTTTGCATAATTGATTGCAGGATATGCTAGGTAACTGGACCATGAAAACAAATACCCCTGGCAATAATCTGTTTGTTACAATTTCAGTAAATCACCCGAAACATGGTGACTATTTCGCAGCGTCATTGATGGCCAAAAGAGTATCTTCCTCCACACATACTGATATTGCTTTATTCTTCTGGCTAATGCCTCAGAAGGTTGCACTATGGATATATTGGCAGGTAGCCCTTTTGACTGGAAGGAAATGCATATGGACTCACTTTTCAATTATACTTGATATTAGGTTTAGTGAGGATATTATACTCTTCTTGGTTGGAAGATCTGAATATCTTGCGACAGTTTCAATTAGCACCTACTTAATGCTCTTATGGGGGACGTTTGGTAAGGTGTATAAAAATAGTGCGAAATAAGGTGTATTAATAATGCATGCATTAGTAATGCAAGCATTAGTTATGCAGTTATTATTTCTTTAATTGTCTCACAGCATGCTTGATGCACAAATCTGAAGTAATCTCTGTTGAATCGTGTTTCTCAGAATGACTTTCACTACCTTTTTCCTTGTACATTCATAGGCTCTCAAGCTTTGGTGGAAAGGTGTTCCTTTCTTGCAACATCCAAGGTATTACAACCCTAGATACAGAGGAGAAGCCATACTATTTGATGAAAAGCTTCAATGCTGTCCAGCATTTGTATGTGAGACACAGAACAATCAACAGGTTGAAGAGCACTGTTCCAGTCCTGCACCTCACTCAACTTCAGAACATCATTGCTTCACTTGGAGGGATGCAAAATGGCCCTGGTGCTAAAACAAATACAGTAAGTGTGTAATAGCTTCCTATAATGTTATAACGTTAAGATCATCTATTTCTTCTGACCAAAGCCATTGCAGATTTTTATGTTCCAATGCATATATTTCTCCTTGTTTTATGTCTTTCTTACAGAAAACATTTCCTTTTCTTGATCTTAATGCAACTTACTTTATTCACAGATTTGGAGTAGCGCCTTTCCGCAAAATAAATGGCCTTCTTTGACTCGCAAAGGTGTTAGATCCCAAGTATACGCATGTATACGTGGTCGTCAAGTAATAAAGTGACCCGAAAGACAGATTCCAAACCCACAGATTCTTAGATTACTTATTAATTAAGAAAACTAAATCAATTATTTGTCCAAGGTACTCAAAAGTGATTATTTTTCTACTAAAACTAGTTTTGCAAGTATTAAGCAAGTAATTAACTAAACTAATAAGAATGCAGATGTTTATGATCGATTTTTAATTAATGGAGATTAAGATTTCAGGGTTATGGTCGATTTATAAATCCTATTGAGTTGTAATTATACCTTCTAATCTGAAATCTCTTTAGTTGCTAGTTAACCAGATCATTTATATGAATAGCATGTGCCCATAGTACTATCCGCCTATCCAGGATATATCAATCATGTATCCCTATGGTATTAAATTTATCAGGAACAAACGAATTACAATATTCAACTAAGCGAGACTCTTAAGTATATACTACTCTAATCTAAACACAACTTTCCCAAACATAACATAGATAGTAAATTGAACTTAACTTCTGGCCAAACAATCTTAGAATTAAAGAAACAACCAAGAACGGGAATTTGTATTAACTAGGATATAATCAACAAGCTTAAATATTCATGTCAACCACAATCCCGGAATTCGAGAACTAACAACTCATAGTCATGGAAAAAATCATAACAGTACTGAAAGTCCTATAATTACTAAGACAAGATTAAAAGAAGAGAAATTAGATGAATCTTTGCTCCGTTAGTGCTCCAACGTGTGTTCTTTCCTCCAATGGTTGAACTCTCCTTGTTATGTTCCTTTTATATGAGTTTTTTTTTTT